>PYAF01001048.1:473659-498094 GCA_007407185.1 Glycine tomentella
GCGTGATGCTCCAGATCTTGTTTCCTTTGTTATTTGCTTTTATTCTCCTCTTTTGACCTGAAATTGCACAATTGATATTGAAATAAGATAAAATAAAATAATATTAATAAACTAACCAAAACTAAACTAAATCCTAATTATTTAATCAAAACATAAGCTAAAACTATTCTAAAAATAAGATGTGTTTGCAACACATCACGACTCTTTCCAGGTAAGTTAAAGTCACGTTGGTTTGGACCATTCCTTGTGCGCGAAGTCTATCCTTATGGCACAGTAGAGATTTCTCCCTTGGATAGTGACAGAGCTTTTGAAGTGAATGGTTATAGATTGAAGCACTATTTCAGGGGAGATGTGGACAGGAACGCAGTTTCTGTTCCACTGAATACCGCAGAAGATTAGCAAGAGAGAAGCGTCTAACTCAAGACGTTAAATGAGTGATTCTTGGAATCCTTTCTGAGACCTTAGTGATTGATGTAGATACATAGGTGTTTAAGTCTTTTTAATTTTGATAGCTTTAGATTTATGTTTATGCCTGTTTCAATCTAGTCAATTTAGGTTTTATGCATTATTAGTTAGGTTAATAAACTCAAAAGCTTCACAAAAAGAAAGAGAAAAGGCTGTCAAAGGCATGGCGCTAACCGCGTCAAGTGTGGCGCTAATCACGCCAAGACACGGCCACTTCACGCTAACCGCGTGACCATCCGTGCGGATCGCGCCATCTATTCGACCTGAGCTTTCCATCTGCATAGTCTGGCGCTAACCGTGCCAGGATCGGCGCCGTCAGTGCCAAAGAAATGGCTAGTCCACGCTATCCATGTGAGAAGCTCGAATCCAAGCCTGCACCTGCATCATCTCACACAACTGCATGGATAATGGCGCTAATCGCACCAAGCTTTCGAGCCAAAAGGCCTTCCAGTAACTTATGGCGTGGATCGCGCCGTGTGCCGCGTGGATCGCGCGAGGTCACGGAATCAGTTTTTATTTTTAAATTCTTCCATTCGCGCCTCACTTCTCCCCTTCCCCTAACTTACTCCTCCATTTTTGCCCAAACTCCAGCACTACCATTAACCACTCACCATCACAAACCACCAGTGGCCCTTAAAAGCCTTGCTCTCTCTCTCAAATTTTCTCTCAAACTTACTGCACTGCATTCCCTCTTGCATTCTCTCTCATTTCCAATTCCTCTGCACTCAAGAATCACATCAGCATAATGGCTGGAGACAAGGTAATATCTTGGAACTAATTGCTTTGTAATGAATGACGGGATAGTTCCCAAGCCATTAGAGAGTCAGTTCTTGTTACCTTAGGTTCCCTTACATAGAGTTCTGATGAGCTTCATAGCAAACCTTAAGGTAGAAAATCAATTGCTCTTGTCCACTGCTAATCCTTCTAGTGATTTTGCTCTTTAATGTTAGTAGGCACTGAGAATGTGGATTTGATTGATGAATACCCATATTTGCTGATATAAGTTTCTCTTGATCCCTAATTGCAACCATCATTGAACCACACACTTGTTTATCACTGACTACTGAATATACTCGTAATATGCTTGATATATTTTCTGTGTGGTTTGTATATGAACTCTGTTGTGAGCATGATTTTTTCGGGTTTTTCACGTTGGCTCACATTCAAGGTTACTTTGGCATTATGGGGGTGGACTAAAGATTGAGATAAGCCCCATGAAGCTGAGTTGAATGATATGATGTATGGTTATTTTGGTTAGATTTTCTTTGCCAAAAGAATGGTTACTGTGGATAACATTGGTCTGGTATTTTTAGCATAACTTTTATTGATATGAATAACCTTGATTTGGTGTAGCAAATTGAATGCTTTAACTGGGGATAGACCAAAGAATGGACACAAGCTTTAATGTTTAATGCATATATCTGTTTTGATGTTGAACTGAATTTGTTTGAATTGTGTTCATGACAGCTTACGATTAAATGACTTAGGGACATTCATTGGGCTAAATCTGGGAATCCAGATAGTGCTATTTCTTCCTCAGTCATAATGTGCACCTTGTTTACTGGTCAAATTCATAATTTTGAAGTAGTGTCGAATGATATGATGATATCTGGTTGGTGTATGTAAGGAACCTAAATCTGGGAATGGAAGGTTCATTCTTTAAAATGTGCATAGTTATTGAACCAAATGGTTGTGGATTGTGCTTTTATTGTCAATATAATTGATCCAATTGCTGCTGCTTATTTTGTTGGTGCTAGAACTTGAACTACATGAAAATGACAATTGTTCTGTGATTGGAATTTAATCTAAATCTGAGATTCAAGTTGTTAATCCTTGTTGAAATGCTAATTGTTCTATGTTGCCTATGGCTTGCATTGTATATAATTGAAATTGCAGGTAGCTAAATTGAAATTGGGGTTTTGAACGTTTGATTGTTCATACTAACCTTTCTAAACCCACTGTTTCAATGATCTGAATATTTGAACAACCAATACTTGTGCCTGAAAGCGATAATGTTTTGGTGTTGTGTTTGATCTGAACCACTGAAAAGAGCAAATCTGGGAATTAAGCTTATTGAATTGTGTATATATATTTGGATTTTGCTTGAGTTTCAGGGTAAACAGGTGGCCAAGGGTAAGAAGAAGACCACTGCTGCATCTGGCAGCAAACGGGTTAGGCTCTCTGATTATGATGAAGTCCGATTCCATTCAGCTGAATGCCAGGAGAGATTCGATACCTGGTATCTTCCTAAGAAAATAATACCAGAGAAGAAGATCCTATGGGAAGAACTTCCAAAAGGAAATCCAGTGCTGGAAGTCATCACCAGACGTCAGTGGCAGAGGCTAGTCAGTTTTCCAGAGCCTAGCTCCAATGCGATTCTTAAAGAGTTTCTAGCCAATGTCGACCCTTCCACAGTAGCAAGAAGCAGGATCAGCTGGGTCAGGGGAGTCCAAATATCTTTTGATGAGAAAGCTATAGAGCGGTTTCTTGACACCAGATATGACCCATTTGGCAGGTGTAAGTTTGGCCGCCTATTTTTGAGGATGCAGCCAGACGCTCTGACCAAGATGTACCGTGATGAGGTACCACAGCTTGCCACCACCATCAGACAAGCTATTACAGGTCTCTACACAGCATGGAAGCCCAAGTTAGGCCTAGACTACATTCCAGAGAAGCTGAGGAAGCATGACTTAGTAGGGGATGCAGCTTTCTGGCATCAGTTCATTAACCACACAGTCATTCATTCTACTAATATGACTGATGTGAATGTGGAGAGAGCTGCCCTGCTTTACACCCTCCGAGGTGAAGGTAACCTCTACATTTCTCACCTCCTTTCTAACCGTATTCTTCATATGATCCAGAATGCCAGCAGCAAGTCCTGGCTGGCGCATTCGTCTTTGATTCTGCACCTGTGTCGTCATGCGGGTGTAGAAGTCTTAGATGACGAGCCCATGGATGTTCCGATAGCGTCCCTCATGAACCGCAAGACCTATTTAGACGTTGTGAGGAGCGCTGCTGAGGAGCAGATTATCAGAGCTTCAAAGCTCAATCCAGAGGAACTTGCAGCTCGCAGTCCTCGAGATGCACCCCCGCAGGAGGACCACCAACCAGCAGAACCAATACCAGCAGAACCAGCACCACCAGCTCCTTCCACAGCTCCTGCACATGAGCCGCTTTTTGCAGACTCCCCGAGTTACTTGGCTTTCTAGGAGTTCGTTCGTACACAGATGACACTTCAGACCCGCATGCTAGAGGCACTTTGCAGGCAGTGCGGAGTCTCACCCAGCGAGTACCAGCTTCCAGTAGCACCACCAGCACCATCAGCTACTACTCCTCCTAATTCCTCAACTGCAGCAGATACAGAGACAGCCATTCCTGAGCCCCCACAGGCTATTGAGGTTGAGGCTATTGATGAGAGAGGAGAGGGAGAGGAGTGACAGGACATGTTTTATGTTTCTTGTTTTTCTGTTTATTTTGAATTCTGCACTTTAGCCATTTTTTACATTATGCACACTTTTATTTTCGGCATATATATATATAGTACTAGTTTATGATTCAATTCTGTGCATAAAACCTGTTTAGATTAATGTTTCGGTTTAGTTGCGATTTTCCAAATAATGCTGAAATGATGAATATTTTTCCATCGCGTTGTGACCTTATTGGTTGTTGCTGGGGACAGCAATTTCTAAATCTTGGAATGGACGCACATACGCATTATTTCGCAAATCACAGTCAAGGAACAAATGACGTCTAACAGAAATTTTTCAAAAATAAATAAATAAAGGATAACAGCACATCAGATTTTTCAGAATAAAAAGTGAATGGACACAGTAATGGATAGGATTTCTCTGATGAAAGCTTGTGTAAAATGAAACATAGCATGAACTGCATGATATATAAATGGAATTGTGATTATTGATATGTGACATGCATGTTGAAGAATGAAGTGATGCTTGAAATGAAGTTAGCTGAGATTGACTTGAGTCCAACACCTGTGAGATTTTGAGCCAAACAGTGGTAAATTTTCTTTCTGAGAGACTCCATTTTCATAAGTACTCTAGAACTTGAATTGTTTCTCTGGATGCAGGTGTGACTTGACATGATTAAGGCAGTTTCTTCTTCTGAAAACCAGAGCTAAATTGACTCACCCTCAATTCTTTTCCATTTGATACCTCTTTGAGCCTAAACTTTTCATTTCAAATTGCCCAAATCAGAGCCATATACATTGACCAACCTCCCTGAGGCTAGAGAAAGTATAATATAAGTCCATGACAACAGAAAACAGGGAATTGCCTATCAAGGCATGAAGGAATGCAAGTTGAATCCAATTGTAATGGAAGATGAAGGAATAAATAAAGTATAGTCCAGTTGGGAAACAATAAGCCCATCAGCTGGAAATCTGAGAAGCTGTATTCTGATTGCTTTATAAAAAAAAAAAAGTTATTTGTTTTGTTTTTATCTTGAAGAATAAATTGTTGAATAAAGTTACCAGGTTTTGAAATGGATGACAAAGAATTGGATGACCACAAGATTGGAACTTAAGGGCTGGATCTAGCCTCATATTAGTTACTATTCCAAAGAATTTCCTACCCTTAGCCCAGCCAAGTTACAAGCCTGAAAGACCTTTTGATCAAATTGTGCTTACATCTGTTGAGAATATCTTCAAGCTTATGGTAGTGCTGTGATTATGTTGAGTGAGAGATTATCATAGCCTGATACACTGAGTGATGAGTGGAATAAACACATTCTGTGAGGAACACTCAAGTTAACTCTCACAATTTGACAGAATTGAAAGTGCCATTGAAGCTTTGATTTGAATTTGATCATACTCAGCATGATGATTCTAGGGCTGTGAATTGTGGTTTGGTTTGATCACTGACCCTTGCTTAGTCTTGAAGTTCTGTTATTGCTGAGGACAACAACTTTCAAATCTGGGAATTGTTTGATGTGTTGCAAACACATCTTAGTTTTAGGCTAGTTTTAGGTTATAATTCAATCAAATCCTTAGGAATATAGGTTAGAATTAGTTTAATTGTTGTTTATATTTAATTATATCTCATTTTAGTACCAAGTTGTGATTTCAGGACCAAAAAGAGGAGAATCAAGCAAAGAAAGAAGATAAGCCTATTTAAAGTCTCGTGCGATCCGCGCCATCCTCCGCGCCAGCCGCGCCAGGAGCCACACTAACCGCGTCATCAATTCGAAAGCTCCATGCGGATAGCGCCAAACTCCGCGCGATCCGCGCCAAATGCCCAGTACCAGCCTTCCAGCTCGTGGACTACACGCTATCAGCGTGGAGGTTCACGCTACTAGCGTCGGCCTTCGAATCTACAGCGCAATCAGCGCAGGATTCAGCGCGATCCGCGCGGCGAAGATCCTGTTGCCTAATTTAAAGTATCTGTTTCGGAAATTGGCACAGTTTTAGGCTTTGTTACTCTAATTAAACTTATCTATAAATACAAGGCCTCTGGGACTGAAGAAATCATCCTGGGAATCACTGAACATCACATTTTATCATTCTAAACCCTTGGAAATCAAGAATCAAGGCTAGGATTGCAGCAGAATCATGTATTCAATGACAGCTTTTGTGTTCTTGAAGCCTATGTCAGGCTAAATTCTGTATTGTGGTTAGGCCAAGAACCGATGTGAACTCCTCTGTAACTTGACTGGTATTGAATGAGATTGTTATAATTATTTTATTCTATTCTGTTCTTTATTGTTCTATTCTTATTTGGAATTGACCATTCTATGTAAGTGCTGAGAGTTAAGATTCATAATAGGGATGTTGGGGTCCTAATTTCTAACTTGATTAGAATAACAGTTGTTCATTGCCTAGGGATAGGGATGCGTGATTGCAGAACTATATAATAAATTCTTTCAATTGCTTAAATTGATAGAATTCACTAAGGGATTAGGTTTTTGATTCAGGTTAAAGGGTTAATTCACTAAGGGATTAAGGGTTAACTAAATTAGGAAAGGTTTATTCTCTGAGTAATTAGAATCAATTAAACTTGATAACCAGTTAAGTGAAAGAGGTAGGGATCAAAGGGGGGTTGTGCCTGACCACAATTATTCATTCCATTGGTAACAACTCAAACTATTTTACTGCGTTTATATCTTTAAATTCTGTCTTTACTTTCAACACTCAACACACAACAAATTCTTCAAAAACAAATTCTTTTTCCTTTCCAATCGCTGAGACCTAGAATTACTGTGAATTTCATTCCAATCCCTGTGGAGACGATACTCTACTTACCCACTTTATTACTTGAAATGAGCGGTGCACTTGCCGTTTTCGCAACATGGTAAATTCCAAAAGGTACACATGCCTTGTTCGCATTTTGTTGTTGCTTGTAAGCATGCTCACCATGAGTATAAGGCTTACATAGATCATGTGTACACGTTGGAAAATGTCTCAAATATGTACAAAGAAGTGTTTGGCGAATTGTGCAATGAAGAGTATTGACCACAATGTCACGAACCACCAATCTAGCCCGACCAGAAAATGTTAATTAAGAAACTCTAAAGGTCGTCTAGTATCCTCTAGTATATACAACAAAATGGATATGAGAGAATTGAGTAGCCAAAAATATGTTTCATGTGTCGTAACCCAGGTCACTCAAAAAGCAAATGCCCTCATCGTGTTGGAAGCTCAGGCCAACAACGTTAAAAACAAATTGTTGTATTTTTCTAATTCTATTCTAATTCATGTTAACTTAAAAATCATTTTTTAGTTCAAGTAAATTTGCGGGGTAAATAATTTTTTTATTAACAAAAACTTAATTTTTCTTTTTTACATAAAGACATAAAAATATACAAAGGAATAACTAATAAATGACATAAAAAATTGCAAAACAAAAACAATTAAAACAAATTATTGTATTGTTTGTAATTCTATTCTAATTCATGTTAACTTAAAAATCATTTTTTAGTTCAACTAAATTTGTTGGTTAAATACAAATTTTATTAACAATGAATTAATTTTTCTTTTTCTAGAAAGACATAAAAAATACAAAGAACTAACTAATAAACAAAATAAAAATACTTACAAAAAAAAAAAAACAATTTAAAAAAATGAGTTATGAAAAAAAAAATAAAGGAATAACTAATAAATGTAATAAAAAAAATTACAAATAAAAACAATTCTCTTGTAAGGTATTCACCACTTGAGCCACATAAGATGCTTTTTGATCAATAGCTACATAAACACATATTATATTTTGTCCAAAACAAAAAAAATCAATTTAAAAATAAAAACGAGTTAAGAAATCGATGCCTGAGAATCTATTTTTTAACTAAGAAAAAAAAATCACAATATGAAATTGATTTATGGAGAACTGATTTGAAATTGGATCTTGAAAAAACCGATTTCATACATGATACATAAAATGTATCATTTGGATAAATATTTAGGGTTTTTTTTTTTTAATTATTGGCGTAAAATTCTCTCTACTTGTTTTCTTTTTATTTATCTCTATTTTCATTTAATCCATTTTGTTTCTTTTATTTGTTCGCATGTCAAAAGCAAGAGATTGGTGGAAGAAGTGAGAATATGATAAAAGTGACAAGTTGGCGGGTAATAATAATGGCCGTAATAGCAATTCTAAAATAGTTAATTCTGCCAAAACAATCTAATTTAATTTATTTTAATATATTCCAAACTTCAATCCACTCACTTTGTTCATGCCACCATTATTCATTTCTCTTTCCTTTTCCTTTTACTAACATCATTATTATTCTATTGTGTTGTATCTGAGGTAGGTGATGGTATCATAGATGTTGAGTTCAGTCTTGCCCCTTCTCTTGACAAATAGTATCCTTTTCATTTCTTCTGAATCTGTCTTTGATGGACAACGCAGCTGCTGAACTTCAAAGTGAGGCAGCAGATCCTGCTCTTCTTCTCCGCCATCAGGTGATTTTGCAAAACCCTCCTTTGTTGAAATCCTCAGTGCTGAAAGCTGAAAATCCTATTGCCTGTGGCTTTGATTTCTCTTCAGACCAAATGGGTTTCATTTGGTTTGAGCTGTAGGGACTTGGATAATGCTAAGTCCAATTTTTTACCATATGGGTATAACAGAACTTTTGCCTTTTGTTTTCTCCTTCTTTATGAAAAAGAAAACTTTCAGTATTTTTTTTTTCTTCTTTTTGTGCTACTTTTTTAGTGAACTAGATTTGATGCCTTTTCTTTTAGACTTGTGCTGGGAATGGGATTGGTGACAGTACCTCCTTGATTCCAGAATCCTCCAGAAGACCAAGCCTCTCCTCTCTGCAAATACCAGCAAGGTCAGTGGAAAATGCATTATCATCTTTTAACAAGACAGATGGTCCTACATTGATATCAAGTCCAGGTTCCAGTAGAGGACTGCCCCCAAGGCCAAATTCAACCAGTGTCATCAAGTCCACCATGAGAACTTTACTCTCTGAGAGGAGCTTTAGGGCTAAGAATTCTTCACAGGATAGTGAAAGGACTGTTCTGATTGTTCCTGATGCCTCACCATCAGATGGTCCTGTGGATAATAAGCCTTCGACTTCACGGTCCCTTTCTCTTAACAAGATTTTGTTCGCTTCTTCAACCAAAGCAGCACATTCGTTGCCTGTTACTCCAACTGCAAATTCAGGTGTAGAGAATGTACATGGAAGACATCTAGGGTGTGATTCTGATTTAAGTGTATGTTTCTGCTGTCGTTTTTGTTCATGATGTAAAAAATAAACTACTTTTATATTCTAGTCATCATAGTCAAAGTTTCTCTACATTTTTTTAATATAGGAAATGGTATTTGATACTTAAGATTTGCTGCACTGATGAATATTTTCATTTTGTACAGAAAATGAAAGTAAATCAGCACATGACTCGATCGGTTTCGGTTCCAGTTAATATCAAAACCGCTAATTTAAGGCATACAGATTCTAGAAGGCTGGTTCGTGTAATTTCTGTAAGATCACTTCCAGGCACTAGTGGCGGCATTTCAGCTGACAATGCTTCAGGATCAGAGATTGGTAAATCTTCATAATATACGGAATCTATATTACTTTCGTCTAGGTATCCCTTTTAAATTTCTTGATCAAGAGTATGAGATCTGAAACAGTGAGGTGTTTTGGCAAGCAAGGTGTTTTTAATATCAGTTGCTGAACCATACATAAAGTTAGCAATGTGAAGGAGTTCCTTCAGAGACTCCATAGAGGAAGGAAAAGAGAGGAGTTATAATTTTATTTCAAATACTTTGCAGTTGAAGCAAAAGTATGAGTGGGATTCTCAAGAAAGTGACCATGCTTATATCTGTCAAATTTCTTCATGTTTTCGTCCCTTGATTAATCAAGAATACTTTTATGAACTTTTTCTTTTTCTAGTTCTTGTTTGTTTGGGTGAAAACTCAGCATTTTGCATGGTGGAATTGTTATGAACTTTGAATTTATTTTGTTCCATTTCTTTATTCTTTAATTTTGTTTTATGTTCTGTCGCCTCAGTGGTGTACCTCATTGGGCATTTCTTGCATACATGGATGTTGTCAATTCCTCTTTTCCTCAATATGTTCTTATAAAAGACGTGGACAAATTATACTTTCTTCCTTTTAGTTATTAATATGTTGAAAGCCATTGTATGTGCATTCCCAAGAGGATTTATTTCTTTTGATTATTTGAACATGACTTATATCTTTTTTTGCTTGCATCTTTTTTTTTTCAACCTCCTCGTATCTATCATTGGGTTCATCTACCACCGACCCGAATTAGCTTGGGTTAAAGGTTTTGTTGATGTTGATGTTGATGTTGATTTGAACATGACTTATGCTTCAAAGGAAAATTGAAACTGTATATTATTTTTTGATGAATAGTATACAGGGGAATTACATATACTATATACTAGTTCTAACCTAGTATTTTCTCACCATTTCATTTCCAGTCAATGAAGATGCTTCTGAGGATATTCCGGAGGAAGATGCAGTTTGTAGGATTTGTTTGGTGGAGCTTGCGGAAGGAGGGAATACTCTTAGGATGGAATGCAGTTGTAAAGGTGAGCTTGCACTTGCTCACCAAGACTGTGCAGTAAAGTGGTTTAGTATCAAAGGAAACAAGACCTGTGATGTCTGCAAGCAGGAAGTCCAAAACCTTCCAGTAACACTCTTGAAAATTTCTAATCCCCAAACTGTTGCTCGGGAGCCATTGAATGCACCAGAACCACAACAGAGAGAAGTAACTTCTTACAGGCAAGTTTAATTTCTTCAATGTGTCCAACTCATTTTTGTGTTCAATCTCACACTAACATAGGAGAGACCTAAAAGTTCCAACACCAACACTTTTCATTATTTTAGTTTTCTTCTTAAGGCCAAATAGTAATATTGAATAGATCACTTCTTGGGTTGCTAGGTTTCATTAGCTGCAAGTTAATTTACATATTCAATCCTTGAAAAACTATTGTAGTTAATCATGAGAAACTGCTCCAAACTGTGGAGGAAAACCCGAGATTCACCGAACAAGTCAAAAAGACTAATCCTTATGTAATTGGCTGCTGACCTGTGTTACAAACTTGAAGTTATAGAGAAATCTCATTTGTATGTCTAAATAAGACCATAATAGGATATATTTATACTAGTAAGGTATTATTAGAGCATAGTTACAATAGTAATGAGCTCCGAATAGGTTTCAAATTTCAAAGGTTGTAACTAAAGTTTATTTTAAAGATTTAATCATTCGGGAAGTGGAACTGTAGTTAATTAAGGAAACTGCTCCAGACTACGCATAAAATCCCAAAATTCTCCAAGCCAACCTAAAAGTTTACTCTGTATGTATTTGGCTGCTCGGTTGTGTAATAAAAGATGTGCTAGTTATGTCTGAATTTGAACAATGTCACCCACTTATCATGAAACAATGCTTTGTCAGGTATACAAACCTGTGATAATTTACTAGGTAATTGCTGACTTCCTTCCTAATCATAATGTACTATGCAGGATATGGCAGGATGTATCAGTACTTGTCTTGGTCAGCATGCTTGCATACTTTTGTTTTCTTGAGGAGCTTCTGGTATGCTACTGAACTTGGTAACACTGACCAAAATTGTTGGATCATTTTTTATTTGTAATATTACAAATGAAACTAACTGAAGTGGTCCCTACGTTGACATTGGTTTAAAATTATAGATGAAACTCACGCAATTAAAACTATGAGGATGAAGGTGAAACTTGCAGATTTTTACATTGACCCTTTGTGTCACAAATCAAGAGATACCATGATAAAAGCCAAGAACAATTAGGGAAAAACTGTATGTCTGTGGCCGTTTCTTCTTTATTGTACAAAAATCAAATCCTTTACAGGCGCCGGAAATTTGTCCTAAAGTCTAGCATAGATATTCTAGCAGCTACTATCTATTTATAGTAGGATACTGTTTTATAGATAATAAACATGTGAAAAATAATAACTACAGCCAGGCCTAATAATGGTTCCAGACATTGTAAGTAATTAACATAATGAACTACAGGCTTAGCTATAATTTGTTTTAAACATGTAACATTTCGAGGGCTGTACATTTTTTTTTTTTAATAAATCAGACATGGAATTACCCAAAACTAGAAAATTCTGAACATGTCACTCATAATTTCAAAATCTGTTTGACTATTCCATTATTAATTGGCCTGGAATTGGACTAATGTATGTGTATCATACTCTACAATATTTTCTGCTGTAGAGCCAAATTCTCTAGAAATACATATTAATGACTGCAAATCTAACAAAACTAACCAGACATTTCTAACAAGACTGCAGGAGATATAAGGTTGGTCCAGTGGTCGGGGAAGAATGAAGGTAGAAGTTTTTTTTGCCCGGGGGGGGGGGGGGGGGGGGGGGGGGGGGGGGGGGGGGGGGGGGGGGGGGGGGGTAGGTTGCAGGTTTGAATCCCCCTAACTGAGATTTCTAACAAAACTAGAAAACATTTGCCGATCATAAATGACTGCAAATCAATGGCCTGAAACGTTTATAAAATAAATTAGGCAGTCAACATATTTATAGCTGTAGTAGTGTGTCTGATAAATTTTAAATGATGTCCTGCATATGTGAAGACCAAAACCTGTACAACTCCACTAATGCAACAAAACTAAGCACCAGGAAACTTTTTTTCTAGTCTTGTAAATAGTCCGTCAAACAACAAACCCACCCTGATTAACCCCAAAAATCACAGATTGCTCTGTAATTTCCTCGAGAATCACCATGCAAGAGAATGATGTTGGCAAGAAGCCAAGAACACTGAATATCTAGAGTTCCTTAACTGTGAACGTCTTCAGTGATAAGTGTGATGGCCTATTAGACACTGTTGTTGCAAAGAGCAATAGAAAGATTCAGATTGCTCTGAGCCGGATTGCAAATGAAAGAATAGGAGCAAATTTAATAGGTAAGGTTTCAACTGCTGTTGCTGCTGAGCATACACATGGAATTTTAGATGAAGGGAAGAAAAGAAAACATACGATAGAATACTTTAGCAGTTAAAGGGACAGAGATCATGCATGTGACTTGGAAGATTCCTTAAATAAACAATCACATTTAGTAAAACTTGTATTGATGTGGACCTATTAATAAAACTTAACATTACTGTTTGAAATTTAGGTGGTTTCTAAATTCTATTAGCTAACCTTAGGAAGGAGATATTTTTCCAGTCTGCAATCTATCTATGATGTTACTGTATTAGTCAAGTCACTCATTAATGAAATTTGCCATGCCATACATTTTTTTCTCATGAATGAGCATATACTGTTTTGTTGACTCTTTAGTACTTACAAGGTCTTCTTTATTAATGATTGTGTTGGAATTATGGAATTTTAAGTATGGAAGAGAAAATAGAAAAAAAGGACTGTAAATAGTATTTAGTTACGTACTATGATGTATTACAATAAGATTTAATGTCATAATAAAACCTAAATCACTCACCCTATTTATGCTAATAATCCTAACTAATAAAGAAACAAGTAAAATCTTGAAAAACATGGAAACTAAGAAAATAAGGAAACTAATCATAAAATATAATTTCTAGGGTAAACCTCCATTCTAGTCCTTGAAATTGTAAAAACTGGTCACCTGAATCCCTATATATAAAATTTCCTCACTTCTAGTGACTAAAATGAAAATTGTGAAGCCAGGGATTAAATGACCAGTGCTTACTCAGGTACTGGAATGGTGGTTTACTCTAATTTGTAAGATACTCTAAAGTATTTTAAGGTGACCAGTGTAGCAAAAAGAACTCTACCTAACAACAGAGGAGACGTTAAGGGGAAATCTCACAAGCAGCAAGGTCAGAAACAGCAACAAGCATGCCTCCAAGCAAACAAAAGAGAAATGGATCAAATAGACGTTTTTAATATACAAAATAGAACCAGGTAAGGACTGGTTGAACCCTAAAACAGACCTAGGGGATGCCAGTAAACAGAATGGTAGAAGCAGAGACAAACAAATTCCAGCAGGGTAGCACATGGCCTTCACATGCATGCATGAGAGCATGTGAACAGTCCCTTAGCTGTGAGATTCTGGGTTTTGGACAAACTTTAGATGGAAAACCTTTTGGTAAGGTAGCCGGTCAGAAAGGTGACCTTGGTCAGTAGTGGACAACAGTGTGCAGTGGCAAATGGTGTTAGGCTGGGCTCTGGATAACAGATCTGAGCACAATGAAGGTGTTGGAGATAGGCAGGGTCTATGAGGCTGATTGCCAAATTATAAACAAAGATGGAGGAGTCTACTTGGACACCTAACAATTAAATGGGAAAAACTAATTTTAAACATAAAAAATTATGAAAATAACAGAGCTCCATGTTTTAGGGAATACTATGTAGCATAATAATGGCAGGACAAATCACATAGGACGATACTACTCTGATACCATGTTGGAATTTTGAGATTTTGGGTATAGAGGTAAAGAACAGAGTGAAAAGAGTTTTTGAAAAATATTTACTTGTGTGCTGTGATGTATTGGAATAAGATGTAATGTGATGATTAAACAAAAAGGATTTACCTTTAGTTATTTATACTAATAATCCTAACTAACTAGGGAACAATCATAAAATATTAGAATACATGACGGAATAAGAACATAGGGAAACCAATTGTCAAGCATTGACCTTTATTTTTATTAATGCTGTAAAATATAATGTTGTATACTCTTCCCCCATTCCCCGTCTTTATTTTCTTGTTTTCTCCAAATGTGTTTTGTCCAAACTGGAAATATGTCTGACTCGGTGATTTCTAGTGTACCAGGTTTCAGTTTTGGGCACTCGTGCTCTTGCCATTTCATTACCTTTCTCCTGTGTTTTAGGTCTTCTTTCATCTATGATTGCTTCAACCATGGGTAAACCTCCTTCCTTTAATTTTCCTTGGCATATCAAAGTAATTTTAATTCGCTTAATTTTCTCCATTTCCTTTCCTTTTTGGGCTGGTTAATTTTTGGTCATCAAGTACGGATATTGTTGAAATAGAGTGCTTGAGAGAATTGGAGTCTCTAAAAGCATTGAATCATAGTATTTGGGTCTTTTTTAGAAACAAAAGCATTGTATCTTTAAAGATTTTGACATTTGGATACCCTTGAAATTTGGAATATCAACAAAACTAGATGGAACTGGAAAAAAGGAACAATCTATTTCTCTTTACAATGAATAACCTACTAATGTGTGGGGTGAGAGCAGTTCAAACATGCCATGATGCATGGTTGTTTACCCTGCACTGGTTGGTTGACATGTCTAAGTAAATCTTGGGTTAAGAATCCACATATTGAATTTAAGGATGCAGTTAAATTTGGTTAGTTCAAAGAAACAAAATTGCAAACAGCTGTAATTTCAATATTTTTTCCTCGGAACATTCAATTTTCTAACTTTATTCATTTGATTTAGATTTTTTTTTAAAAAGATCATGTTGCTATATAAATCAAATGCTGACATTGTTCTTTTATTTCTATAATGATAAGTGATTGGAACAAGACCAGTACCCTAGAGAGTTGTACTGATCTTATGCTGCAATAGACATGATACTGAACTTTTAATTTCTCATCAACATAAGAACTTGTTTGCTGATCATGGTTTACATGCTTTAACAAATTTTAAAAATTGCACGTTTGTTTTGGTGGCAGTGAGCGGGAATTACATGTGGGCTTATGCTTGCTTCCAGTTTGCAATTGTCATCCTGTTTGCTCATGTGTTTTATACTATAGTAAGATTATCTACTTTCTGTTCTGTCTTATGTAGTACTTATAAAGTTCCTTCACCTCACTTTATTGAATAAAGTCATGTTTGGATAAACTTTTCAATAAACACTTAAGGACAAGAAAATAAGAAGACAAAATAAATTAAGTTTCTCCCATGAGCTAAAATTAGTTTATGCATAAGTTAAAATTAGTTTTTTGGAGAAGCTAAATAATAAAGCTTCTACAAATTAGCTTATACAAAAATTAATTTTATCTTAGGGGAAAAATTTATTTTATTTTACCTTCTTTTTTTCTTCTCCTTGTTGAGAAGTTTGTCCAAATATTTAAAGTATCTAACATACCCCTGTTTTTACTTGTAGCTTAATGTTAATGCCATCCTCTCAGTTCTTCTCTCCTCATTCACTGGATTTGGGATTGCAATCAGTTTGAATACTCTACTAATGGAGTATGTTAGATGGAGAACAAGAAGACTAATTCAAGCTTCTATGACACAGCAGCAGCGTCGTGATCATGCACTGCAGTAGCAAGAACATCAATGACATTGTCATCAACTGCAAAGGCTGCAACAAGAGCAGTGTAACACCCTGGAATTTTCTTCTTAATTTATTTTTTACATGTGTAAAATTGCATTGTTAAGGACTAGACAGTGAAAATTATGCATTGTGTAATTTAATTATATGTTTGTCTGATTTAATTTATTTTCTGTATAAGTTTCGTGTTAGTCATATTTATTTTTAGTGTCGATCATTTATTTAGTTGACAGAAATTTGGAAACTGCCTAAAAAAATTTCATCTATAGCAAAATTGTATTGTACACTGAGCAGTAGTGTAATTTAACTCTGTGTGAGAATGCTATCCATATGAGATTCACTCTAGGTACATGTATTCCTAGGAAGTTTTACACAATAACCTAGGCGATCAAGATAAAATTAACTAATTAATTTTGGTAAAAAGCAAAAATATCCATTTTTGGCAAATCCTATCCCTTCCATTCTTGGTAATTTTTTCAAAAAGCAAAACCATTCATTTGAGGCAAAGTGGTTCATTGAAATGGCCAGCCAAAGGATCATTCATGTGTCATTTGAGCTTGTCATCTTGAAGCTTCCACCATATCTTTTTGTTCCTTGAGAAAAAAAAACTGAAATCCTTCATTCCTCCATTTTTCATGAGCTCAACATTGAGGGAAAGAGGTCCATTTTGCTTCTTCTTCCAAGCTTCGCTTAGTGTTCTTGAGTCATTGATCCATCCAACTTAGGTAAATAATTTTCATTATCCATTCTAAACTTGAGTTCTCTTCATTTTCTTGTTCTATTTTTTCTAGTAACTTAAAGTGTACATTTTACTCATGAAGGGAAACCTTTGAAAGCTGAATGTCCTTTATTCTTTCTTCTAAATTTTGTGAGTTTCATCAAGAGGTAAGGGAGTCTCTCCAACTCTTGAACCCTATGCTTGTTGTTAAACTTTCTTAAACATGTTGTTGTCTTGAAATTTCCGTGCTTGCTGCCCTGTTCTAGACCTGTGTAGTGAGCTATTTTGCTTGAGGTTTTATGCCAAAAATGTGTTCTTTGGGTGTTAAAATATAGTGTTAGCCTTAAATTTCACTTAAATTGGAGTTTTCTAGCAAAAGTTATAAATAAAACAAGTATACGCACCTTTTGTAGAATGAAAATTTATCACAAAATTGGATTGAATGCTACAAGAGTATGAATTGTTTTCATTAAAGTTTTGACCTCAAAAATGAGTTTATTAGGTGTGAAAATGTAGGGTAGCATATAAAATTTGCGAAAAATCGATTGCTGGATCACCGTAGAGGCACATGTTACGTATCATGTTCCTTTTGAGTGTACTCCTCAGTGCAACATCAACCATGTTATCTCCTACCATGCCTACTTTGGATTTGAGCGGCCAGACAATCAATTGTGATTCTTGCAACAATTCTTTGCACATGATGTTGATAGGAGGATCACTAGATATACCTTATGTCAGGATATATCTTCAAATTCTAGGAGGATGTGGGAGATTTTATCGACAATGAGAATCTCATATCATCCGAGATCGCATTTTATCGAGGTGTTTACCTTGAAGAGATATCCATGGGAGAGATGGTTTTGTTCGACGATGAATGAGATTCCTTGAGAGACAAGAATGACCCTTCTAAAGATATGACTTTGCCCTAGGTAGTTTGTGGGTCTTGGGTAGTAACTGCTCTAAGTGTAGGATTGTTTTCTCTTTTTGATGTATATTTAGGGTGACAAATTTCTATATTCAAGGTTGTGATATTTTGTTGTATTAATTCTTTTGGTAAAACTGTGTAATATTTTGAGAGTTGGCGGATATTTGATTTTCTTGCCAATAGTTGTAATGACTTCAGTATGTCTATGTTTAAATCCAAAGGGCCACTGAAGCTCATTATGTATGCTCATGCATTTTTTTTTCTTTTAATTATGTGCAAGATAATTCTTTATAAGTTATACTTTATTATAACATTGTGTAAAGGTGAAGAAAATGATAACAACTCGGTAAAATGCGATCTTAGATGGTGAGAACCTCATCATCGATAAAATCTCCCACCACCTTGTAGAATTTGATGACCATATCCTGACTGAAGGCAGATGTAATTACCCTCCCATCAATGTCATGCCAAAGAATTTCTACAAGAATCGCAATGGGTTGTCTGGCTGCTCAAATCCAAAGTAGGTGTGGTAAGAGATAACATAGTTGATGTTGCACTGAGGAATATGCTCAAAAGGAACGTGATACGTAACGTGTGCCTCTACGGTGATCCAGGAATCAATTTTTTGCAAATCTTATATGCTACCCTACATTTTCACATCTAATAAACTCATTTTTGAGTTCAAAACTTTAATGAAAACAATTCGTACTGTTGTAGCACTCAATCCAATTTCATGATAGATTTTCATTCTACAAAAGGTCCTTTTACTTGTTTTAACACCTAAAGAACGGCCATGCACCACCACCCATAGAAGCAATGTTCTCTGTGACTGACGGGTGAGTTTCTTCTTTCCCAGCTCTTAGCCGTTTGGTCTCTTCATTTTTTTTTTTGGAGAACTTTTCCTGGTTGGTTCTCCTTTGTTAGTTTGGTCTTTCTCCCTCTCCAAAAGAACAGCTTCCTAGTCTATTCTTTGTGGGTTTGATTGTCCCGTGCAGGTTTCTCCATTTTTCTGAAGCTTTGCCCATGGCAAATTAATTTTTGCAAAATGGGAAAATCGAAGAGGAAAGGGGGGAAGTCTGGGTCCGTGACACCTTTGCCTGCGAAGGGGAAGGCAAAAAGTGTTGTTTTGAAGGAAGGGCAACGCCCCATCGCTGCAGCTAAAGGGTCTTCTTCAAATGCCCACCAGGTGTTCGATTTATTGTTTAAGAGTAAGTCACAGACTGATACCTCGTGAATGGCTCAATTTCCTTGGGCAATAATGACACAAAATCAGAATCCATTGATAATGAAGTCTCAGAGTCAATTATGGTAGAAGATTAAGCCTCATCTATGGGTAATGGTGAAGAGCCATCCAACGAAGATGATGAACCAGCTATGTTGCATCCTGTTTTGCCCGAAAAGGATAGTAAGGCCAAGGTCACTTGGTCTAGCCTTTTTAAGGATAATCGTAAGGAAACTGAAGGTATTGAACTAGAATTTAAGGCTGACTGTGTCAATTCCGAGTTCTACCTTAGTGATGAAGATGTTAGCCCGTTGTTTGAGACATGGGGCTGTAGTGCCATTGGGTATGTTGTAGGGAGGTTCCCTGGGAAAAAAGCGCTTCTTGATGAGTGCAACAAGTGGGGAGTTCAGTACAAGTACTCGGTGCACTCCAGTGGCTGGCTGGTGTTTGAATTCAAGATTGAGGAGGACTTGAATAGGATCCTTTTTGAAGGACCTTATTTTATTTTTCAGAGACCTCTGTTGTTGAAAAAAAATGCCAAACTTGTTCACTTTTGGCAATGAAGAGCTGTGTCATATTCCAGTTTAGGTCAAGCTTCACAACCTTCCACCCCAACTCTGGAATAAAAAGGCATTAAGCAAAATTTTGTCCTCTGTGGGTACTCCAATCAGAACGGACAAGGTGATAGCAGTCAGGGGTTCCATTTCATTCGCTCGCGACTTGGTGGAAGTGGATGTGTCCAAAGAATTAGTTCAAGAAGTTAAATTCTTTTTTCAAGATGGCACTCCTTTAGTTCAAAAGGTGGAATTTGAAACCCAGCCCACTTACTGCAGTTCCTGCAAAATGATTGGGCACTTTACAGCTAAGTGTAATGTCTTGGCGGCTAGAGTAGAACCAGAAGTTTCCAATGTGCATAAGAGTAATGTGCAACCCACCCTATGTTCAAAAGAAGCTTCTCATAATATTAATCTGACCGTGAAGGAACATACAATAGAGGAGACATTTGTGGTGAGAAAGCGACTCGGGTAGATGAGGAGATTTCTAATCCTCAAGTTATTGCTGACAGTATCATCCTTGGAGATAAGGAGGACGGTGAAGAGCATGCTGCTGACCCACAACGGGGTAAGTCTATTTTGGTGGACAATGGTCCCGATTTAGCCATGGAGGATAGGAATGCTGGCTTTATCAAGCGAAAGAGTCGCAACCATAATAAATCAGCTAGAAGCCCTTCAATTGGCCGAGGGAATGATGGTCAGAAGAAGGGTAGTGGAGAGGCGCGTAAAGATTCTAAAATTGCTTTTGTTGGGGAGAGAGTCCCCCGCAAAAAACCATGATTTTTGCATCTTGGAATCTTAGGGGCTTCAACATGCCTCTCAAGCATAATGCTATGCTTAATTTTTTGAAAACCAAGGATGTAGATGTTGTTTCTATCCTTGAGTCTAAATTGAATAGCGCTCTTGTTGATCTTTTGATGAAAAGGAAGTTTGCTAGATGAAAGTACTCCCATAACTTTAACAGCCATGAAGCTGGTCGTATTCTTTTGATGTAGAAAGATGATCGTATTTTTGTTGATATTCTTGATGTTACTGCCCAAGTTATCCATTGTAAGATTTATTGCAAGATTACGAGAAATTCCTTTTGGGCTTCTGTTGTCTATGGGCTGCACTCCATTTGTGCTCGCGGACTTCTTTGGAACTCCTTGCTGGATTCTGAGCAAGTTGTGGCTGGCCCGTGGATTGTTTTGGGAGATTTTAATAGTGTTCTCAGCCCGAGCGATCGCATTCACGGGACCCCGATTACTAATTATGAGATGTCAGATTTTGGTCAGTGTTGTTCGGACCTTAGCCTCCAAGAGATGAAAACTTATGGTCCAAAGTTCACTTGGACGAATGGGTGCACATGGAGTAAAATTGATAAAGTTCTTTGTAATCCGCACTGGACAGCTTCTTTCAGACAATCTTTGGCTATAGTGTCCAATGTTGTGTCCGTTTCTGATCATGCCTCCCTCATTGTTAACATGGAGCCCGCTGCCTTTAGGGGTAAGACATCCTTTAGGTTCAATAATGCTATTGTGGAGAGCAATAATTTCCTGCCTTGTGTGGAGTCTGCTTGGGCCAGGGTAGTCGTTGGGTGTAAGATGTTTCAAGTTTGTAACAAGCGTAAATCCTTGAAGCCTGAGCTGAAGAACATCTTTAACATGTTTGACCGGGTTGAAAAAGCTGAGTTGGACTACCTCAATTTGCTAATGCTTATCTACCAAAACCCCTCGAACAGTGATCTTATTGTGAGAGCTGCTTCAGCTAGAGCCCATTCATGTGCAATTAGAATTGCTGAATCTATAATTTTTGCTCAGCTGGCCAAGAATAAGTACCTTGTTAATGCTGATAGAAGTTCCAGATTTTTTTATTCCATCATTAACAGAGACAGGAATTCTAAATTCATAGCCGCCATTCAAAAAGAAGATGGTAGTCTCTCTACGTCTCAAGACGATATTGGTGAGGCTTTTATTTTGCACTTTTCTTCTCTGATGGGAACTAGTCAGCCTATCAACCCCCAATTCGGCAGTCTGTTCTAATGGGCCTTTGGTATCCGCTGAGTGGTACCCTAACTTGCTGAAAACAGTCACTATGGATGAGGTGGGACGTTGTTTCGTCCATTGATGGCAATAAAGCTCCTGGTCCCAACGGGTTTAATGCTGCATTTTTTAAGAATTCTTGGCATATTGTGGGTGGTGATGTGTTTGCAGCTGTCAAGGAATTTTTTTAGTCTGGGAAAATTCTAAATTAGATAAATCATGCTTTTGTTGCTCTTATTCCCAAGACAGACCATGCCAATAGGGTCGGCCAGTTTAGGCCAATTTCATGCTGCAATGTTATTTATAAGATTATCTCCAAAATCCTTGCTAACCGGCTTGTTCTAGTGTTGGACTCTATCGTTGATGAATCCCAGGCTGCTTTTGTTAAGGCTAGGAGTATGGCAGATAATGTTTTTCTTGTGCAGGAAATCATTACAAAGTAAGCCAGGAAGAGGAGTTCTCCCAGGTGCATGCTAAAGGTGGATCTCCACAAAGCATATGACTCTATTTCTTGGGATTTCCTGAGATAGATGCTGGACAGGTTGGGCTTCCCGAACAGATTTAGTGGCTGGATCATGGAATGTATTTCTTCTACTTCGTTTAGTGTCTCTGTTAATGGGGTTATTTTTGGCCACTTTGAAGGGAAGAGGGGTCTTAGACAGGGCGATCCTCTTTCGCCTTATTTGTTTGTCCTGTGTGTTTAATTAAGGGGGAGCTACTTGAAGCACAAAGCATAAATTGATTCAAGAAGGAAGGTTTTGAACTTTCAACATGCCATGAAGCCTTGAAGATTAATTTGTGATTGAATCTAAAAGGAAGAAAGCATTTCTGGTGATCCAAGTGCATTGCATTCATATCATTCATTGAGTCTATGTGTTTAAGAAATAGAGTTCACAAGGCTTTGATAAAATTGCTTAAGTTTTGAAATCAAATCAAAAGGTTTTTTTGGAAAAATAAGTTTCCTACTGGTTTAATCGATTATATTGTTCTTTGTATATTCTGGAAATCTTTTCAAGAACAATGTAATCGATTACGTATCGGGTTAATCGATTATTATATCTTGATTCACTTTTTAAACTGCCTTGATGAACATTGTAATCGATTACCAATGAACTATAATCGATTACGTAAGCTAAAACTAAAAACCACTCTCTGTCTTAATCGATTACCCAAGACAATAATCGATTACATCATATGCCTGCTTACATGCTTTGCTTCATAAAATCGATTACTAGAATCCATAATCGATTACATAGTACATTTCATGGTTAAGAAGCTTTCTGGCTTAATCGATTACATAGTTCAAAAACGTTTTATACATCTTCCTGTTTTAATCGATTACTTGTCGAAATAATCGATTATTTTGATTGTTAATCATTCCCAGAAAATTGATGAACAACTTAATCAATTACAGTCTTTAATTAATCGATTACATAAGCAAAATAATCGATTACAGGAGCGTATTTCATCGATTACCAACGGTTAGAAAAGTTTGTTATAAATAGAACCTTTGCTTAGCTGTTTTTCTAACTTGACCAATTCGTATTCTGAGCATTCAAAGGCTTTCCAAATATTCTTTTGTGATTCTCTGGGTTCATAGAGTTCTTGCTTTCACAAAACATTCATGGGTTGTTAATTGATTTCAAAAGCAAGAAGTTTCTTTTCAAAGCTTTAAAGAAGTAATGTTCTGAATTTGTTTTCAACTTTCAACCTGGTTTAATCATTCATATGTACATCATTCATTGGATCATCAGGTGACTTCTTTCCTTAAACTTTGAAGTTGTATCTCTTTTATTTAATTTCTGTAAAGATTGGCTTATTGTAAATGGCATGATAACTAGAGATAGTGTTTCTATAGGGGTTGCTGAGTAGTGTTCTCAGTGGGGTTGGTCTCTAAGGATCTAATAGTGTTTTAGATCTCTGAACTTTATCTAGGGTTGATAAAGAGAGGCTTGTAATATCTTGTAAGAATATTAATTTGCAATAGTGGAACTCCATTCTAGTGTTGAGTGGAAGAACTGGATGTAGCTTCATAGTGTTTGAAGTGAACCATTATAAAATTGTGGCTGATCTTTATTCTATTCTCTTCATCTCCTTATTGCTTTGGTTTGTAAATCAAATTATCTGCACAAAAAGATTTCAATTGTCTATTGACTTTCTTGACAGAGGAATTTGATTGAATATAAGATTGTTGGTTTCAAAACAATTTTTTTTAACGTGATAAAGATCCTGTGGAAACTCTGATTATAAAATTTTTAAATACCAAGGTTCAACCAATTCACCCCCCTCTTGATTGTATTGAAGTATTCCTATCATTTTCAATTGGCATCAAGAGCTGGTTCTTGAAAGTTACTCAACATCACTTTTTCTTTTCAAAAAAAAGCATGAATACTTCACAAATAACCTTTAAGGAGGGTGCCTCTTTAAACAGGCCTCCTATGTTTGAAGAGGAACATTTCAGTTTTTGGAAAAATAGAATGAAAATCTTTATTCAATCAAATGACCCAGGAGCATGGAATGCAATAGTGAAGGGTCCTTTTATTCCAAAGAAAACTATGGCAAATGAATTGATTCCCAAAGAATGGGATGAGATGACTGAGGCTGAACAAAGGGCTGCACAATATGATTTTAAGGAAAAAAATATGATCACCTCTGCACTTTCCTCTGATGAATTTTTCAGGACTGTAAGATGCAACAGTGCTAAAGAAATGTGGGAGATGCTTGAAATTACTCATGAAGGAACTGAGGAAGTTAGAAGATCAAGGAAGCATGCTTTGATCCATGAGTATGAAATGTTCAAGATGAACACTAATGAAAGCATTTCTCAGCTGCAG
>PYAF01001048.1:519057-599125 GCA_007407185.1 Glycine tomentella
ATGGCAGAACCAATCTGCCTATCTTGTGCATATGGCGCGACTCGCGCCAAACGCCGCGCGGTTAGCGCCGTAGGCCAGAACCAGTTTTCTCCTCTCTTCCTCAAGCCTTCCTCTAAAAATTCTTAAGCACATTAATTATTCTTCATCATAAGCTTAATCTAAGCTTAATTACATGACTTAAAATTCAAGGCATTACAAGCTCCAGCAAAACCCGACTGATACCTTCATCATTTGAGAGCTGCCAAGATGCAAACCCTTACTCGCAATCTTAGAATAGCTGAATCAAGAAATCTTGCTCAGTTATCTAAGCATAAATTTTTGGTGAATACGGATAGAAGCTCCAAGTTTTTCCATGCCCTCATTAACAAGAAGCGTAATTCCCATTTTATTGCCGCTATCTACAACGAGGAGGGCCAGCTTACTACCTCCATGGCTGACATTGGCAATGAATTTGTCAAACACTTCAAATCATTGCTTGGTTCTCGGGTGCCCATTTCACCTCCTTCTACAGTTGTTTGTTCCAGGGGCTCATTGGTAGCTGACGTTTGGTCTCATGACCTTATCAAACCCGTGTCCAAGGATGAGGTCTGGGATATAGTATCCCATATGGATAATAACAAATCTCCAGGACCCGATGGCTTTAGTGCTCTGTTTTTTAAGAAATCGTGGCATATTGTTGGGGATGATGTTTATGGTGTTGTATCTGAATTTTTTGCCACGGGAAAACTGCTTAAGCAAGTCAATCATGCTTTCGTAGCTTTGGTTCCCAAGACAGAAAATGCCAACAGGGTAAACCTGTACCGCCCGATATCTTACTGTAATATCATTTAAAAGATTATCCTTAAGATTCTAGCTAATCGTCTTGTTCCTGTCTTGGAATCCATCATTGATGCTTCCCAAGCTGCCTTTATAAAGTCTAGGAGCATGGCGGACAATGTGTTTCTAGTGCAGGAGCTTTTGAGAAAATATGCTAGGAAGAGATGCTCTCCTAGATGTATGCTCAAGATAGATCTTCATAAAGCATACGACTTTGTTTCTTGGGATTTCTTAGGCTAGCTTCTAAATTCCCTTGGTTTCCCATCCCAATTCAATCATTGGATCATGGAGTTTGTTACATCCACTTCTTATAGTGTCTCAGTCAATGGGTCTATCCACGGGCATTTTGAGGGGAAAAGGGGGCTGAGGCAAGGTGAACCCCTTTCACCTTATCTCTTCGTCATTTGCCTTGAATATCTTTCCTGGGATCTTATGGACTTACAGGAAAACATCTAGTTTAATTATCACCTATCTTGCTCTGCTCACAATATCACTCACCTTGCCTTTGCTGATGATATCATGTTGTTCTCTAGAGGTGATTTTGGTTCAGTGGCTACTCTATTCCAAAAGCTTGGAAGTTTTTGTAGCATTTCTAGATTGCCCATCAGTGCCGGAAAATCAGTCATTTTCTCGGCTGGGGTGGATTGCCAAACCCTCTCAGATATCTGTTCTCTTACCGGTTTTGGCACCGACTCTTTCCCCGTTAGATACTTGGGTATTCCACTAATGGCTTCTTGTCTGAATGTTTGCCATTACTCCCCTCTTCTCACCCAAATTGAGGGCATTATCCAGGTTGGAACCATAAGACGTTGTCGTATGCGGGGCGTATGTTTCCTTTACCTATCTCAGTTATGGACCGTATCGATGCGTTCTGCAGGAATTTTCTCTAGGGAAAATCTGATTTAGGCAAAAAGAAGCCTCTAGTTGCTTGGCATTCTATTTGTTGTCCTAAACAAGAGGGCGGTTTAGGGCTTCATTGCCTCAAGAGTTGGAACCAAGCCCTTCTAGCTCGCTCTATGTGGGATATCATCAGCAAGAAAAACTCACTTTGGGTGAAGTGGGTGCATCATTTCTATATGAAAGATACCCCGGCATGGCTTTACAGGTGCACCAAGTCTGATTCAGCCGTCCTTAAGAGGTTGTATCCGTGATTCTATCATTTCCAAGGAAGGTAATTGTTTGCAGGCTAAGTTGGTTCTGGAGTCTTGGACTCATGCTAACATATTCAACGCAGCTTGTGCTTACAATTATTTTCGGATGTCCAAGAACAAGATTTTTTGGAGCAAAGTAGCATGGAATTCATGCATTCCTCCCAAAGAAGCTTTCATTTTGTGGCTGGCAGCAAATAGAAAGCTTCTTACTCTAGACTATGCTCCCTTCCTCAAGAAAGGATCATTATGCCCTTTTTGTAACATTGCTAATGAATCACACGAGTACCTTTTTTTCAACTGCAGGTTTACTCTTCGCATATGGAGTGCAATTCGAGATTAGATCACTTATCCGAGGAAAAATATTTCGTTGCATAGGACCATGAACAGCCTTATTCACCATCGTGCTATCTCAGGCAACATTGGGAAAATGCGTTGCTTAGCTCTAGCCACATCAGTTTATTGTATTTGGATGTGTAGGAATTGTATTCTTTATGATCGACATGTTTTTAAACTTGCTGATTTAATTGAAAAAATTAAATTTCGTTTACTTAGGATTGCTCATTTGTTGCACTTGTATTAGCAACTATTTTTGTTGAGTTATAGTTGCTTTTTTGTAGCAAGTGTATTATGGCTTTTGTAGCTTTTGGTTATTGCAGGGTATGCCTCGTCTATATTGTACTTATTTTGGATACATATTCACATTTACATATTTCCAAAAAAAAAAAAAAAGCTCTGAGTCTCTCAATCCTTAATATGTCTGGACCTGGTAAGTTTCCCCGTGTTGAGTCAAATTAAGCAGCAGGCTCCACTCCTGGTGGTGCCTTTTTGTCAATTCCTTTAAGTTTCAACCTTGCGACCATACTCCCCCCGGAACCCAAAACTTTGATTTCTCATAAGGTGCCAGTGGACTCCTAAAAGCAACATCCGTTGATCCCTGGTCGGCATCGTTTATGGTTGAGACTAGGACTGTATCTGATCGTCTTCGAGCCCCCAACTTTCATTCTTGATTAATGAAAACATCCTTGGCAAATGCTTTTGCAGTTGTTCGTCTTTCATAAATCCAAGAATTTCACTTCTGACTATGAAATACGAATGCCCCTGACTGTCCCTATTAATCATTACTCCGATCTCGAAGGCCAACACAATAGGATCCGAATCCTATGGTGTTATCCCATGCTAATGTATACAGAGCTTAGGCTTGTTTTGAGCACTCTAATTTATTCAAAGTAACAGCACTGGAGGCACGACCTAGCCAGTTAAGGCCAGGAGCGCATCGCCGGCAGAAAAAGCACCGGAGGTGGACCGATCGACCCAACCCAAGGTCCAACTACAAGCTTTTTAACTGCAACAACTTAAATATACGCTATTAGAGCTAGAATTATCGCGGCTGCTGGCACCAGACTTGCCATCCAATGGATCCTCGTTAAGGGATTTAGATTGTACTCATTCCAATTACCAGACTCAATGAGCCCGGTATTATTATTTTTATGTAACAAATATGTATCGATCATTTCACTGCTTTTACACTTTGGGCTGTATCCAAATTTCTTCTAATGTGACACTATTTATTTGCTTTATTTACATACGAAGGTTTCGTATTATAAATCGGCAATCATTTATTTACGAATTTAATTGTGATGTGAAAATTTAACGCTTTTCAAGCAATGCACTTATTTTACTATTTTATTTCACCTTTTTATAAAAGAAAATTGATGAGATATTTTGCCAACTTAGAAATAGATATTAAGAGATAATGACAAGTATTCTGCAATATTTATGATTTAAATAATTTTTGAAGCAAAATTTCAGAAAAAGAATTTAAGGTGTTACAAGCAGCAACAATTACAATAGCTCCTCCAGCAAAAGTTGAATACCCACAGGTTGAGACCAGTCTTTTGCAAACATGAACGATATTTTGGTCTATTATTTGTTTATAGTTTAGAAGCTACAAAGATTTGGCCTTTCCAATTTGGTGTGAACCAAAATATATTAATGGATGAATGAACGAATGAATCCATCATGAGCAGCAATACGTAAACTGCGAATACAGGATAGAAACGTTTTTGTTGAATATATTCTGAAAGGAGGTTGAGGGCGTTTATATGCTTACAATATATGGTTGTCATGTATTTTTTTTTTTTATTAGATTCTTGCACCCAAGATTTGTACTGTAATAATTTGAAGATAATTGGCTATTTCTTGAATTGGACAAATATTTTCTCATGCCAATAAAAAGTGTAAATTTAGGTGTTTTTTAAGTTGAAAAAAAAAAAAGAGAAAGAAAAAGGAAAAATAAGACAAAAAAAAGATAAAAAAAAAGTATGAAATAATTCATTTAAAATACATCACAATAATAAATTAATCAATACAAGTAATGAAATATGAAACAATTGCATTAACAAACAATTTATTCAAAACACCTGAATTCCATCAAAATACTTCAACTTAGAAGCTTTTTATTTTAATTTCACAAGTCCATAAACATGTATAGGTCATTTAAGTAAATTCCATATTAATGGATACTCAAGAGTCACCGATACCCAACTCCCGGTTAATAAATAGGTAGAGAGAAAAAAATTCTTTAAATTATCCACAGATATATATTTGGTTATTAAAACCCGATTTGTTACAAATTTTACCCGTAATTGGCATGGATATTTTTGTCATCTCAAATGCAACGACATATAGAGGAGATGCAGTAGTGAGACGTTCACGCAGGATTAACCACCATGCTTGTAAAAAACACGGAAATATTGAATTATTTCTTACATACAGTCAAATATTAGGAATTGGATTTCACAAGTAAATTTTGGAGGGATAATTGGAGAGGGGGCGAGTGCTTAGCAAAGTCACATACTAGGCTTTTTTCAAACTCACAAAAAGAGGAAGTAAAAAAATGTGGAATTTTGGGAGGGTGATAGGTGGAGATGGAACCTTAAGTGGAGAGGAGGTGGTTCGAATGGGAGAGAAATTTTGTTGACGACTTGGAGCTTTCGGTGGAAAAAGTAGTATTTTCACAAGGAGGTGGGGGATGCGTCTTGGTGGGAACCAGAACCAAATGGGACATATAGTGTGCAATTGGCCTACAAGACCTTACATGATATACATTCTATTTCCCATGTGCAAAGTATGTTTTCTTTTATTTGGAATTGAAAGTCCCCTCCAAGGTTATACTGTGTATAAATCAAGTTTTAAACTGTATACCCAAATTTCGTGACTTGATTCCACTATCTTTTGAGACGAGTGCAGTACTCCAAAATTTCCTTAATAAGTAACACTAACGATTTTCTGTATATTTAATGGAAAAGGAGAAAACTAGACAAGGTTCTCTAACAGAAATCTCAGGTTCCATGCTAGTTTAGGATAATTTAATCAGGAAAATCCAATGTGGGGTTGCACAACGAGAAACAGACAATCTATCTTCATCACTATATTC
The DNA here is from genome assembly GCA_007407185.1 of Glycine tomentella. Taxonomy (NCBI): domain Eukaryota; kingdom Viridiplantae; phylum Streptophyta; class Magnoliopsida; order Fabales; family Fabaceae; genus Glycine; species Glycine tomentella. The sequence goes on from PYAF01001048.1 coordinate 524,461, forward strand.
AAAATTTGAGTTCTACAAAGTAAATTCCACAGGTGGGGTTGACAAGACAATGCTGTCTACAGTCAAAACCGAACCCAACATTTGAGAGATTAAGATCTGTTAGTAATTGATGTCAGACAATACAAGGAACTGTATGATCACGTGCTTAAAAGTTAATACTTGATTCAACTATGAATTCATGATCTAATCTTTGGTGGCAGCAAATTCCATACAGTGCCTGAAACCCCTTGGTTGGAGACGTAGAAGAGTTGCTAGAAATTGCAATGAATTCATGATCTACCGTTTAGACTTTGATTTAGTCAAAGCTTCAAGAAGTCTGTACATCCAACGGTCCAGCATTCCTGTTTGATATTAATGAGTTTTAGACGTGAAAGAAACAAAATAGGCTGCAGCAGGAAGAAGTTTACTTCAAAAAGACTCCAGAAAACCCAACATTTGAGAGCTTATTTGTGAATATCATATCATAACTTTGTGATCCTAGAGATGGAATTATATCACCTAATTTAGCCTGAATTCTTGCTTAAACTAAACGACAGTTGAATTATCTAAATTATGTGGCATGACTTGAACTATGCTAAAACCAACAGAAATAATGTCTCAGGAACTTTTCTATACAATTCACTTTTTGCACAGCAAGATATAGGTCAACCATGTAGATACAATGATCATATGAAAAAAAGTATGGTACGGAATCAGTAATTAAGGACAAAACCTGTCACAGCAAAGGTTCCACCTAGCACAGCACAAAGCCGAGTAATAAAATGAAGAAAACTACGGCGCTCTTCCTTGATAGTGACAGTAATTGGTGATAGATCATACAAGAAGTAGACAGCTGCATACAAAGTATAAATGGGAAACGATAATTAAAATCTAGACTAAAATATGAACAAAGACAATGTCAAATATAAAACCAACCTGGCCAGGTCCGATCAAACTGATTAATGGGGGAATAATATTCTGATACTGAGAACTGATTAGTTGGTAGAACTTCTTTTGAGATATATCTATATTCGGTTGGAACTACCTGCATCAGTTTAAAAAATTTATGAATTTTACCAAAGAAAGATGCTGGAATTATGAATACAATCACTAAATTGTACTTAGGATAGAGGGGTTCCCTAGGATTATTAACAGTACCCTCAATTCACACTTCAGGAGTTGCTAGTTGTTTTAGCAGATTAAAGGAAGAGAAGTAGGCAGTTAGGAACCAAGAATTGAAATGAGAAAGAAACTACTTATATTAACTAACTTTTGCTTCTCCTTATAACCTAACATAGGCATTCAAAGTAAACTGTATTTAATTGTGGCTGGTCAAGAAAAAAGTCTTACCAATACTATAAATTGAGGAGATATAAGCCAGCCTTTAAATCTAAGGGAGTGATTGCATTGAGCAATCTAGAAATAGCACCTCTGCTAAAACCAAAATCATATACTGATCCTTGATTTTAATTTAAAAAGTTTACACTAAACTGTTAGAAATAATGCAATTATAGTATTAGGGCAGATTATGTTATGTAATTCTTATGTTAATTAGAATAACTGCATATTCTTGAAATTATTTGGACTTACCCTTGTATTTATCACTCTAAGTAAAAATATTTGCTCTGCAGTGTAATTTTAACACATGGAATTCCTACCATGTCTCTCATTGTGATTATCTTCTTTCTCAACATAAACAATATATTGTTTGCAATACAATTTTAGCTAATTCTGAAAGTATTTAAATATCTATTTGACTCTAAATCCAGAAGACAAGACCCAAATTTAGAAAACTAGAACTCTAAATATTTCTAGAAAAAATTCAACATTGTACATTCACAGACAAAAAGCATCAAACTAGGCTCTATAAATTAACATCCAACCTTGCTATTTTCACTTGGGTTGAATTCTTTTAGATCTTGGTGTTTTCATTGCTTTTTTTATTTGTGGGTTTTCAATTGGTAAGAAACGGAAAGCTTAAAGTTATATTGTGTAGGTAATTGTTACTGTTATGGGACACTTGCACTTGATCCAGATCATTAAGTTTTTCCCTTTCTATGCACTCTAAAACCCTCTTGCTTTTTAACAGGCAATGGATGGATATATATATATATATATATATATATATAAACTTTTTATTTCCACAAACTAGCAAATGACAGAATATCCACAATCTTAACTGCTAATTACAAATCCTGGCTTCACTCGACTACTTCAGAAGTGTTTGATGAACTGGATCTAACAACACTCAAGAGAAAAAGAGAACCTCAGAAGACTATCAAGGTTTTGAAAGCAGAAAATAAATATAGGGAGAAAGGAAAAGATGGTAGGATTATTATAACAGTATGTTGTTATTCAGGTCTGTACAATCTGAATTTTGTTTGCAATTGTATTGCCATATAGCATATATTCAATAACCAAGAGGACACAACAAATATTTAACAGCCCATTTCATCAGCAGAAACTCAAGAATCAATCTAGGTAATGAAAAAGGATGAGAAAAATAAACAAATTGGCAATCTCAAAACTATAAGAGGAGTTTGGAGGAGTAATCATAGCAAGCTGCACTGTTACTTAAGCTAGGTGGAAAGGTTATTTAAGAAACCTAAAATCCCAAACCTTTATATAATATTTAAAAGTTCCACTGGTATCATGCAGAATCCTTGTTGTGTCATCAAGTGGGTTGTGAAGTCCTGGATATTTGGGGCCAAATGATAAATCATGGATGACATGACTTACATTCACATTCTTTGCTCCATCAAAGATCTGCAGAAAAGCATCACAACTAAGTTATTATCTGATATGCAGCAATCATGAATATGATGAGCATCTTTCTATGCAAGTTTTTGACAGGAGGTCTCATACAAGCTACTAAAAGTCACATTGGAATAAACTTATCTGCATATTCCTAATTAAGACGAGAAATGGAAAATTTATCCCTGTATAAATTGGTATCATTTGCAAATAATTGAACTTGGTTATGGTTTTCAGAAGTCCCTACTATTTGTGCAGAGATACAGCATTGTAGTTGGCCCTTTACAATTCAGTTGTATTGAGGATTGAAAGCTTTCTTTTGACTCAGCCAAAACAGAAGGTTTATCTCAGTAATAAAACTAAGATTGTAACTTCTCTCTCTCTACATTACAATGCCACAAACAAAATATCACAAATCACAATTAATAAATTCATATAAGTTCTACTTTCCCTTTGTCATAAAACTCCTAAAGAAACAGATCAGGTAACTCTTTAGAAACACAATGGACCTGTAAGAAGCAGTGGTAAAGTCATCATGGCCACCAGATTTCTCCTAATCCATCTTGAAAAGTTAACAGGAAACCTCTTACATGAGGCCTCTCAACCAAGGTAAAGCTTTCCAATGCAATAGGACAATCTAAATATATAATAAAGGCCTATAATCTTCTTTTTTGCTTTGGCAGGATATTCACTCTTATGATGTAACTTCCGCACTTGAACACTCTCATGTTCTATTTACTCATTAATGAAAATTTGAGACAGAATGTAAAAGCTTCGGAAAACAATTCAAAGAAGTGTAATCTTTGGACTTAGTTCAAGTTAAAAGTTTCTTTAATGCCATACCTACACCTGTAAGCTTTCGCAAATCTAGTCAATGAATTACATATGCATAATTTTTAACACTATATTTAGGTAAGATTAACGAAGAAATAATAATATTTTACCATTTGTGCAACATATATATTTAGTCCATGTACTGAAATATGGAAATTTCCAGCAACCCTTTGAACATCTAAAACGCCATAAACCTGCAATAGAATTAATAGAATTAGAGAAAATGTTAAGAATTTTGAAGGTCGGACACAATTTCACAAAAAATAATTCATATATGGCAATTTTAGAATTTATACCCGGCATCCTTCCCCATTTTTTAATGCTTCCTTCACTTTCTTGATAATATTTTCAGTAGATTCATCAAGGTTTTGCAAATGAATCTTCTGTTCTGAATGCTCATGATGATGATCATGAACTTTATTATCATCTGTTCACAAGTTTTTATTAGACTGTAAGTGGGAAGAAAACAACTTCACAAGAATGTAACTGTAAGATGAACTTTATACTTGTCATTATAATATGATACACACAATCAAATGTTTAGCCCTTAACACCACACAACAGAAGTTAATCTACAAGTTGAATTTAGAAGAATATGATTAATAGCACATGGGAACAAAAACAGAGGTTAGGGTAAGAACAATCCAGAAACAAGCAGAACCACTAAACAACTAGAGAGGTGCAGCAAAGCAAGTGCAGCCACCAAACAGCAGGAGGGACACAGAAAACATAAACTGGGGCAGCATCCAAACAAGAGGGTCCTTCAGAATGGAGGTCCAAAGACCAAACAAGATCAAAACAGAGCAGGGAGAGCCTAATAGCAGCACCGACCAGCAAGATGATGTTAGTTAAGCCTTTGGAGGGTCTTTGGAAGCATCATTGGAGGCAAAAGCAACTAAGGGGCATTCTGGGTATGGCTGGTGAAAAAAAAGAAAAAAAAAAAAAAAAACTCACTAAAACAGCACAGGAAAACAACACTTTCAAAGAAACACATCCCACTGAAGGTCGTCATCCCTGTCTGCAATCCCAATATAAATGAGATCCTTCAGGAGAAGAAGCAATAAATGGGTAAATTTTGTATGGTGAAGAGAAGATAATGGCAAGAAAAGGACTCTAAAAAAGAAACATTTTCCAACTGAAAAGAGTGAGGGAAGTTTGATCTGGTTTTTCAGTACAGCAAGAGCTTAGCTCACAAGACAAGTATTTGCACTTGATGTCAGAAGCTGGGGAGCCAACTCACAAAGGATGGTGCATCTCATCAGTCAGAGAAGCCCACTCTTTGTTAAGATGGGTGTCCAGCTCCTCCATAAGTTTCTCTTATATTTTGCTCTGCTGTTTGTCTGTTCCATTGGTTGCACTATGCCATTTTGGCTTCATGCTTTTGTTTTGTGGATTTGTATCAGCTCCAGACGCTGGTTTGACCCATTGACTCATTTATTTTCCACATGCGTCTTTATAATTTAATTCTCAGCAAAACAATTATTATCATTATCTAGTCTTTGTTGATTATTATAGACAATAGATTATAGATAATATCTTTATATCTTGTTCCGAAAAGGAGTTATTTTTATCATGGATTTCAATTGTAATATGATTTAAATATAAATTCATGGGGACTGAGAGGATCACAAAATAGTTGCAATGATGAGTGCAGAAGTAGAAAGCGAGCTATTACTCTTGCAACTTGTGAAATTATACAGTAGAAATAATTTCTTCAATATTTGAGATTTGGAGACAGTGCTAGACAAGTCCAACGAAATTTATTTGAGATAACCAAGCTACTCCAGTGTTTCATCAGCATAAAGAACCAGCTGGAGGTTTAACAAGAAATGGTTTTGGTAAAAAATCAACACTCTAAAGTTTTAAGATATTTGGTGAAGGCGAATAAATGGTTTTCATATGAAAACACCCCCAAACTAAGAACATTTAGGGCTATACGCGTGGATAATAAATATGCTATTCAACTTTGTGCTGAATTTAACTTTTTATTTGAAGGAATGGGTAAAAAAGGGACTGAACTATCACATGGTCATAATAGATTTTATACCATGTCAAGGACCTACTATCCTAAAAGCTTAAGTGATTGGATGAAAGTGCATGAATGATTTTTTATATCTAACAGTTACCAATAGCCAAGTATATGCCTATTCATCTAAAACAGGTAATTCTGGAAGGACATGAAATTGCTCATGGAACCTTTAGCTCTTAAATAAGAAATTCAGTCAAAACATGTATGACATAATATCCAAAAACAAAATAGAAAGACTAGTTGAGGAAGAGCATCCATTTACCATCCAAAATAAATATAATAGAAATGAACCTAACACTCAATAAATGAATTGAATCCAAATAAATTTTATGGAATTTTAAACTGGAACTTTGAAAACATATATACACATAATGCAACAAGAAATTACCATGCTCTTGATTGGTATGTTCCTTTTCAACAAGATCAGATATATATTCAGTGCCAATTATATGGCCATAACTGTTCAAGCGAAGCTGCAACAAGTCCAAACAAAATAGTGTAAATAATGATCAATCATAAGAGGGTTAAAAAGAAAAACAACGGATAGATGACAGAAGATAATAATCACTGTGCACATTTAACAAATAATGAACCATGTGTCTTTTCTCTTTACTACACAATGAGGCTGAATTTATCAAATTAATATAATAAAAACAATTATATGATTTCCTAATCATTTTAGTATATGATTTGGTTAGCCTCTAGCCTATTCAATCTATCTATACATATTTACATAATAATGCCGTCAACATTCTCTCTCAAGCTAGAGCAGATAATGTGTCATGTTTATTTGTGAACCACCCAAGGACTTAGTAAAAACATCCACTATTTTTTTAATTGACAAAGCTAGTCATGTCTCTAAATAGGATCTCCTCTCTTGTAAAGTGACAATCTATCTCATGTATTTTATCCTCCTTAAGGAACATTGGGTTCGAGTGGATGTGCAAAGCAACTTAAAATTCATACTTAAGCATCATTTGCATTATCTCCCTAAATTGAAGCTCTTAAAAGTAGTGGCTTTAAGTAAACGAGTACATGAGTTGTTGAGACAGTGGTTTAATATTATAGTTTGGCACTTGATCTTGAATAATAACATGAAGCAACTAAACCAAAAAATGCTATAGCAATATTTGCAAGAAGGCCGCTGTAACAACAATAATGAATACAAAGAAGTAATTCATACAACACGCATATAAATGCTTCAAAAAAATACTCAAAACTAAATATATGTCACTAATAATAACATCCTAAAGACAAAGTCGAAACACACTACCAGAGGTTGCAATATACAAAAGTAACTGAAATTAAACATTTTGGGGCAATTTTTGTCAAAGTCAAACAATTTATCATTAAAATCAAACATCTTAAATCAAATTCATAGGATGAACATAGTAGCCGCCTATATGTTCAAACACAAGAATTAAGGTTCAAAACATAGGCATGGCAAAGGCCTCTGAAGTTATTGGACATAGAGCATGGGGGTCATGCTTTCATGGAAATGTCAAAACAAGGGAGCAAAATGGCCAGGCCCAGAAAAGCCTAGGACTTTAGAGAAGCCTGTGACTGCCAAAACAAGAAGATGCTTGAAGACCAGAGGAAAAACTGACTATAAAGAACTTCTAAAGCAAAAAATGGTATGAAATACTAAATTCTAAAAACAGATCCAACCAATGAAGACAAGGGGAGGACAAATTGGATATTTTGTTCATTGTTGATGTAGTGACTGCTACAACTGCACATCAGCAAATAGCAGAAAAATCTAAGCACCAATACAACTCTCAATAATAAGATGGCTACAATAATACGCTACTGCAACATACTGTGCAATAGCATTGCTTTCTCGCGCTATTGACCAGTATGAAACAATACTGATAAGTGATAAGTGAATCTTCAATCAGTAGGGAAGCCCGCCCAATTAGCATCAGAATATCCAACAATACGAGTGTGGCAGGCACTCATCTAAAAAATCGAGGCCTATTCATGAAGCTCCTTTGACATACTTCAAAACACATATAACCACATCTCCATGATATATTACAAGATACTATCACCAAATTTCACCACACACTCCTAGACATTTCAAATTTCAAATGAGATACATATCACTACATCTAAATGACAAACTTCAAGTTATGACATAACACTACATTTCAACGATATACTTCAAGATACAATCACTACATCTCAACACACACTCATAGACATTCTAAACACTTCAAACGAGACACATTATTATGAACTACAAACCAACTTACTTTCCATATGTTCGTATCAAGATCCACCTCGTGCTTGCCGGACATATCAATGGCGTCTACACTCAAAACTGCCCAAAAAGACACAACACCACATTGAAACCCAAAAGAAAGCTCATAGCAACTTCAAATAGACAAAAAAGAGCGCACTAGCTAACTAACCATCACAAGGTAAAGAAGGAAACGTCATGTTAATATGAATTGGAAGAGTTTCCCCTCGCTTCAAGTCCACTGACATCTGCAAAAAGTCAAAACCATTTCTCAGTTACCGGTTTAATCATCACAACTCGTCATTTATTCCATTTCAACTTATGTCTGAAAAAAGAAAGAAACAAAGAAAGAAAAACCTGGTGGACGGTGTAAGTTGTAAGATAATAACCGAGCTCGTGCACGAACAATGTGGCCATTATAGTCAAACCAATTACGGATACTGCAACCACCATAACGACGATGAAATATTAAATTAAATTAAAGAAAAGTCACAAATAATCAACTAAAAAAGAAAAATTTGGGAAAGAAGAATAGAAATTACCGAGAGCCCCAGATTGGGTTTTCTGCAACAAGTGATCCTCGGCGCGAGGAAAGGCGTCGAGGTTTTTAATGACTTGTTTCATTCCCATCTTCCCTAATCTAATCAAAGCAGAAGGAAAAGAATTCTATGCGAATTGAAATGAAAAAGGAACAATTTGAAAGGAATCGAAACGGGAAGAACGAAACCACTTTCTCCTTCCCTTTCCGGATTCCTCGATTTGGTCTTCTGATAATCAAAACACGCCTCCAGAATTTAGGAATCTCTTTAATTTATGTCTTTTTCCTTTAAATTTTGTTTTTATTTAGCTACCTCTGTTTTAATTTTACGCGTGCATTGTTGACAAGCTGAGAGGGAGTTGTTATTCTCCCCCACTGGTTGCTATTTTCACCAGCCATATGGATGGCTTTTTACTTATTTCCAAAAATATTCTTTCCACATAAACATGATTTTGTTATGCAAATATACAATGAAATCTTGTTTGCATTATGTATCTTTGGGGTGAAAAAAACATGCACAACAAAAATATGATTTTGTTGTATATGCATATGACAGACTCATGAAACACAATTTCATTGTATATGTTTTTTCACCTCCAAAAATACACAACAAAAATATGATTTTGTCATATACATATATAATTACAACCTAAAATTATGTTACCATTGTGTATAGATTGATGTTACGTCGGTCGTTGATGTTTTAGGGTAAATTTGGATCTTTTCTTTTTATGCTAAATAGAACAATTATATTAATAATGATTTGACAAGCAAACAATATCTTCATAAAGCTCAATGCAATCTAAAAATGAAAACATTTGACACTTACAAGGGCTATTTTGAAGAAAAAAAATTATTGGGACCAAAAATGAAAAAAAAAAAAGTTAAATTATAGGGACCAAAATCTTATTTAAGTCTTTAAAAATATTATGGATGTTGATCTCTATAAAGAGTCAAACATATAAGCTTATTGAGTGATAATTTAGATGACTTATTATAAAATAGGTTTTTAACTAAGTTTATCTTAAAGATAATAAACTTATAGTACCTCCATCCCATATAAGACCTTCTTCTAATTGTTTGGTGCATTAATTATTTGTTTTCTATAATATTCTTAATTAATTACACTATCTCTTATTAGGATTAGAGAATAGAAGAAGCCATATTAATTAATTAGGTGAAAAGTAATTAAGTGGAGAGAGAAATGAAGGGTAATCTTGGAGGAAGAGTATAAATTATTAACAAATTTAATGTGATTAACTAAATTAACTGTTTTTCTTAAAAAATATGAATTACTTGAAAGGGTCTTATATATAGGGACAAAGGTAGTATCATATTGACTACGTGTTAGACTTGACTCTTATAAAACTTAGTTCACTTATTTCTTCCTTTGTGTCATGCTTTGAGTACCAACAATTTTGATTTTTTATGGATTATAGTTTGCTTCACATAGTTTTTCTCAATGGCCTATATAACAATATTTTATTGCAATGTCGTGTCAAGGATGACCACACTAAGTCTTTATTTATAATGAGCAAATAGGATCAATATTGATCACATGGGATCAATCTAATAATGAGTAATAAGGACTAAATCACTAATTATTTTCTAATCATAAATAACAAAATAATATGTAATCTTAACACTCCCCCTCAAGCTTGAGCACATGTGTCATATGGACCGAGCTTGTTACAGATGTGGTCAACCTGATAAAAATAATAGGCGGTTTGAGTCGTGTGGTTTTGTCAAATAAACATGACACGAAGGTAGCCAATGAAGGCCTACAGTGACGATGAAAACCAGTGCGACGCTTGTTGGAGATGCATCGCATGTCGTGTGCGTAAACTTCACGTGTCAGGGCCTTGCATGGGGTTGCATGCAGCTGTGTTTTGAGTTGGTTGTGCACGTGGATGCCATGGTAGTCTTTTGCGATTAACAATAGGCATTGTTCATCAGTGAAAAAAGAAGAAAGGTTAGTTGAGGATGCCTTGAGGCAGAGGGGGAGAAGACCAGTGTGACACTAACCAAAGATGTGACATGTGTCGTGTGCGTGAACTTCACGCGCTAGGGCCCTACATGGGATCAAGTGTGGCGGTGTTTTGAGTTGTTGACGATCTTTAGAGAGGTCACCGAAAAAGCGTAAACAGGTAAAATAGAGCCAAAACAACAACAAAATAGGATCGCTAAAGGAAGAAGAGGATGATGGCATAGTCGTTGGACGTCCAGAAAAGGTATCACAAACTGTTTTGCTACTTCGTGTGTAGACATAATAGCCAAAGCAACCAAACAATGCCAAACAAATGCTTTACAAGCCAAACTAAACCAAAATAGATTAGCAGGAGAAGAAGAAGCACGACGAGGAGGTTGTCGAAGAATGGATTGCATGGAAAACACTGTCACGCGGAGATCCGATGCAAACGCATAAGTATCACACACCAGAGTGTGGCAATGCGTGGAGCAACACACAACTGTGAGGTTGGCAGCATTGGGTTCGCTAAAGGGAGACGTTTTCATTCATCTGGGCACACTAACAAAAGGCAGTGTAATAGTGCTCACAGCGGTCACGATATTGTTCAAGTGACAAATAGGTTGTGCCTAAGAAAAGAGGGGGAAAAACAAAAGGGAACCAAAACCATTTTAGTGCGTGATGGCGATGGCGACCATCGCCAAAAAAGACATTGGAAAAGGAGAAAGGGTCACTAGAAGACGGGCAACGAACAAAAAGGTTGTTTTGGGACAATAGGTCCTCGGTGGAGCATGATTTTTGTTATTCCTGTGTCAAGAATAACCTAAGCTCTCATACCATGCAAATAACAGTGTTTTACTATAATTTTGCATGTCAAGGATGACTACACTAAGCCTTTATTTATAATGAGCAAATTGGATCAATATTGATTACATGGGATCAATCTAATAATGAGTAATCACTAATTATTATCTAATCATAAATAACAGAATGATATGTAATCTTAACATTCTATGAGCCTATTCATGCATAAAAATAGTGTTGCACAAGGACAAGTATAACCTATGTAGTAGTTACAGTGGACTTAAGTCTTGATATTGTACCTAGAGGACCAATTGTGTTCCTAAATAATCAATTTAGCAATAACTAAGCAATATGAGTTTTATCAATTTAAGAAAGATTTGTGTTCAATTATCCTTTTGAGAAAAGAAGAATCTAAGTAGAAAAGTTGGTGAGAAAACAATTATTGTAAACAGTCTAGGATTATTAATTCACACATACCCTTTTTTCCCCCTAATTCTATTTCTAACAAACCCCAATTAATCTTCAATTACCAATATCCCTTAATTCAATTATTAGCCTTTAGCCATGGTCTAATCATGCTCTTTACCCTAATTCAATACTCAATTGATCATAAAACTATCAAATTAGTTCAAAGGATTAAGTTCTCAAACCAATAGTGATTAACAATTAATCTAGTGGGAATTCATACAACTAGTTTCTTTATGCAAGTCATATGAAAAAACTTACTTCTCAAGTCAATCAATTACATACAGATGACCATTGACAAAAAATTAAATAAGATTTTCAAATGATCGGTTTTAAAATAGCAATATACATGGAGAAGAAATTTAATTGACTGAATAACATTGAGAATTCCATTAAAATCAAAAAGGGGTACAAGGATATAGTTACATCACAATCCTTGAATAGAAAGGAACTAGTCGTAAATATATAAAAAAAAATCAAACAAACAAACAAGGAAAACAAAGAAGTTCAACAAAAAAATATCAAATTATCAATGGAAACGGAAAGAGAGGGATTCAAACCCTCGGTACAAAAATTTGTACAACGGATTAGCAATTTGACACTTTAGTCCACTCAGCCATCTCTCCCTAATTGAAAAATAGAATTGTTTTGTTTATGTTATATCACATAAACAAGAAGACCAAAAAATGGAGCTTGAAAAAAAAATCTTCTTTTTATCTTATCTCTTTTTTTTCTATTTTATTTCGATTCATTATTATATCCTATATTCTTCTATTTCATGGTCATGACAAAACTAGAAAACCTAATGAAGAACATAGACATAGAAAAAGAGAAAGAGACTTTACAAGAATCGATCTCAGTTATGATTTTCACGCTCTTTTGTAGGTAAGGACTCCCTCACGCCCCCTTTATCTCTTCAGAAACTCCAAAAATACATAAAAGATAAAAGGATATCAAGTTTCTATCTAAACAAATGTAGGTGGACCGTGACTATGGTTGTTGAGCCACAGTCGTGGTAAAACTCGTAGACATTGATGTCTAGGTCATGGTCAGCAAACTGGAGCCATGACGATGACTATGATCGTCCTAGAACCACCACGACCATGGTAAATTTTGTAAGCGTTGATCTTGAGTCCATGGCCAACTGGTCATTCCCGTCTTGATTACCACAACTATCTTGAGTCTACAATGATTGTGGTTACTCATATAGTGCTCCATTTGCTTCAAATTTACAAGTTTTTCAACCTTTTTCCAAACAAAAGCTATAGAACACCTGTTTGTCACAAACTAAAAAGAAAAACTGTGAGTTTTGCCAAGAAAGGTATGTCAAATTGCATGATTACCACATGAAAATTTACTTAAAAACAACATCAAAGTTGGGTTTATCACCTATTGTCCCATGTAAAGAGAAGTTAGACTTATATAAAGACCCTAATGTGAAATAGTCCTTTAAGTAGGGTAACAGGTCAAACCAAGCTCAAGATTTTTAAACAGGCTAAGCCTATTTAAGCAAAGCCATGCTTGACCTAGCCTATTTCCACCCTTGTTGACTAGATAATTGGAATTGGTCCAACTAAATAAGTTTTGAATATATAATAATATTTTAGCATATGCCTTATCCAAATTATATAACTAATTTTGTAATAAATAAATAAATAAATATTTTTAATATATAAATTATATTATAATTAAAATTTATAATAAATTAATATTTCAAAAATATAAATTATATTTTAAATTTATAATGAATAATTTAAATTGTGATATAGAGTTATGTATAATTGTTGACAATATCTTTTAAAAGAATTATTGAAATACAATTTTGGGATGGAGATAATGGAGATAATAGAGAATAAATTGAAAGGTATAAACGGTTAAAAAGATCGAGTATTTGGATAAAGGTAAAATGTGATAGTTTGAGATTAGTTAAGAAAGATTTTGTTTAGCTAGTTATAGGGTGATGTGTGTTCTAGACTCCTTTAGGCTTCCCATGTGATTGATGGGCCTTGTAGACAACTATACCTAACTGTTTCACCACTACTATATAAAGCATTTCATGCCTATTGGTACTAGGTTAATTTTATACATATTTTACACTTTCTTACTTTGGCATCAAAGTGGTTGTACATATGTATGCAGGTTCCGCTTCTCATTGAAGGTCGTCGCTACTCACTAGTAGATAGTTTATAATTATAGAGTTGTTTATGTTGATATGCATGTTTTGAGGAGATTTGAGTCGCTCTAATGTTGTATATGTTTATATTATAACGGTGGAGACACATAGTTTATTCAATTTTGTGTGTGTGTGTGTGTGTATCATGTCGTGTCTTATCTTGCCATCTTACATTTAGTTTGGGTCTTTGAAACGTGAAAAACTTACAAGTACTTTCATAAATAAACTAACTAAAGAGTTTTAATTGAATTAAAATAAGTCTTTCGCTTTGTTAGTTTTTGAGCTATCATTTAGCGGTGGTGGGTTGTTACATTACATTAATTTTTATAACTTGATATTCTTTTCAAATTTAAAATTAAATTTCCTTAAAACAATATCAAATATTATTCCTCAATTCATAATTTGTTTGTGCATCGTACATGAACATGCACTGATACCAAATAAAGTAAGAAAGTTTTGACGCATTTCCCTCCCAAAATAAGGGCACAATAGACAATTTCCTTTTAGTTATTGTATTTTTTATTTATTTATTAAATATTACATAAGTGCTAACAACACTCTGTCTAACACTCACTTTTTGATACTAACTCTATGATTGTTGAAATTTATTATAAATCACCAATTTTGGTGGGTAGTGGATCCCATAATTTTTAATGATACTTTCCTTATTTAGATTCACCAAAATTTATGTTTTCTAATAAATTTCAACTAATCACAGAGAGAATATCTGAAAGAGAGTGTCCTTGTTCCTTTAATTGTCCAAATTTTGAAGAAAAAAAGTGTTTCTGCTTATCTGTGTTAGGTATGCCTTGAATTACCATTGCTATTTCTGGCCAATGGATAAAATCCATTTATTATGGATGGTTATGAACAAGGTTCCTTTTGTTACCAATAATTTCTTAAAATGTGTAGTAATATAAATAGATTTATTTGATTGTAAGAGTTCAATCAGAAAAGAGAGAAAACATAAGGATTCAAATCGTTTAGAGTATAATTGTGAGAGATTAAGAATTCATATAAAATTCTTCTTTGTAGTTGTATTGTTTTATCGCAATAGAGATTCTTCTTTGTTATAGTTATAGTTTGTATAATTAAATTTCTACGTCAACGACAATTTGTCACAACAAACTAGTATCAGAGCTATGGCATTTGCGAAGTTTGACATTGAGAAAATTACTGGTAAAAATAAATTCAATCTGTGGTGGGTGAAGATGATCACTCTCCTCACACAACAAGAATGTGAGTTGGCATTGGAAGGAAAAAGAGAAAGTTGCCAACCAAGCTTACATCTACACACAAGAATGTGATAATGAAAAAGACACATTGTATAGTATTGTCATGACTAGGTGATGAAGTTTTGGGAGAAGTCTCTGTAGAAAAGACTGTTGTCATGCTTTGGGCAAAATTTGAAAGTTGATACATGACAAATTCTCGCCATAATCGTCACTGTCTGAAGAAAAAATTATATTCCATGAAAATGCATGAAGGTGAGTCCATTTGTAAACATATTGACAATGTTAACCAAATTATTCTTAACTTGAAAAATATTGATGTTGTGGTGGATGACGAGGAACCAATTTGTTCTTCTTCTTAGTTCTTTGTCCAAAGCTTATGAAGATTTTGTAGACACAATAATTCTTGGTAGAAATTCAATATAGTTGGAGGAAGTGAAAACAACCTTACAGTCTTGGGAATTAACAAAGCAAATCTCGGGTGAAGGTCTAATGGTAAGAGGAATAATGAAGGAAAAGAAGAAGAATTATAAAGAAGGCGATCAAAGTCATGCAACAAAAATAAGAACAATAACAAATGTCATAATTGTCAAAGAGAAAAGCATTGGAAAAGAAAATGCTCAGAGCTCAAGATAGATAAAGCAAGTATTTTGGAGTCTGGGGGAGCATTTATGGCCTTAAAAGAATTAGATGGTGGAAATGTTCTCTTTGTCTCAACTAATGTCAATGATGATGACTAGATTCTTGATTCATCAAGTACCTTCCACATGACGCCTAACAAAGATTGGTTTGTCACGTTCCAAGAGGTTGAAGGTGGCAAAGTTCTGATGGGGAACAATGGTGTTTGTAGCATAGTTGGTAAAGATATAGTGCAAATCAAGATAGGTAATGGTATTGTGAGAACATTAACCGATGTGAGGTATGTTCCCAAACTCTGCAAGAATTTAATTTCTTTGAGCACTTTAGATTTTTTTGGTTATTCATACTGAGCTGAAGGTAGAGTCTTAAGAGTTTTTAGAGGAGCCTTAACAATTACAAAGGGAAAGTTGAAGAATGGACTATAGATCTTACAAGGTAGCACGGTGGTAGGTGCAGTCGTAGTTTCTTCTATTTTTGATCTTGACCAAAATCGTTTATGGCATATGAGGTTAGGCAATATGAGTGAACATGGAATGGATGAGCTTAGCAAGAGAGATTTACTTGGTACACAATGGATTGGAAAGCTAGATTTTTGGGAGCATTGTGTTTATGAAAAATAATGCAGGGTAAAATCTAGCACTAGAGTTCACAAAACGCGAGGAACTCTTGATTAAATCCATTTAGACATTTGGGGTCCGTCAAGTGTTCCTTCCCATGGCGGAGTAAGTTAAATGTTAACTTTCATTAATGACTACTCACAGAAAGTTTGGATTTTTATCTTGAAACAAAAGAGTGATGTATTCCTTAAGTTTAACAATGGAAATATCTAGTGGAGAAGTAGACAGAGAAGAAGGTTAAATGACTTAGGACAGATAATGGGTTGGAATTTTGCAATAGGGAGTTTAACGAGTTCTGTGCAAATGAAGGAATAGCTCACCATAGAATCGTGAGACATACACCATAGCAAAATGGCTTAGCAGAACGAATGAACATAACATAGCTTGAGAGAGCTCGATGCATGCTCTCAAACATAGGTTTGCCTAAGCAATTTTGGGCAGAGACAATTAATACTGCATGTTATTTGGTGAACAGACCTCCTTCTACATCTATTAACTGCAAGACACCTGAGGAAAGGTAGTCAGGATCTAGAGCAAATTATTCAATTCTGTGTGTATTTGGGTGACTAGCTTATGTTCATGTTAATGAAGGAAAATTGGAGCCAAGAGTCAAGAAATGCATATTTTTGGGTTATAAGATGGTGTAAAAGGGTATAGGTTATGGGACCCAAGGAATCAAAGCTCTTGATTAGTAAAGATGTGATCTTTTATGAGACAACCATACATAACCCAAGACCACATGAGGACCATAATAATAAAGTTGAAGTTCATGGTGTTAGCAAAAAGGTGGAGCTTGGAACTAAAGCTCTTAAATAAAAACTAGAGGAGACACATGATGAAGTCACAATAACAAAGCCTGAGTATATATTTGCTAAAGATAGGCCAAGAATATAGATCAAACCACTTGAAAGCTAAGGGAATTTTGTTGCTTTTGCACTAAACATGGCAAAAAGCATTGATGAACAAGAACCCACTTCATTCCATGAGGCAGTTAATTGTGATGATGCGCCACAATGGAATAGTGCATGAAAGAAAAGCTTAAATCCCTCCATGAGAATCATACTTAGGAGCTTGTTGAGAAACCAATTGATTAAAAGATTATGGGTTGCAAGTGGATATTTAAGGAGAAAGATGGAATAAGGTTCAAAGCTAGGCTTGTAGCAAAAGGCTTTACACAAAGACAAATTGACTTTAATCAAGTTTTTTCTCCGATTTTGAAGCATAGTTTTATTCGAGTGCTTCTTGCTCTAGTGTCTTTGTATGACTTAGAGTTAGAACAACCACATGTGAAGACTGCATTTCTCCATGGTGATTTGGAGGAAAGGATTTACATGCCACAACCAGAAGGGTTTGTCGTACTTGGAAAACAAGACCATGTGTTTGTTGAAGAAGTCTTTGTATGGGTTGAAGCAATCACCCAGACAATGGTATAAACAATTTGGTTCGTTTATGATTGATATTGGATATACATGAAGTGAGAATGATAGTTGTGTTTATCATAAGAAACTGCCTAATGACTCATATATTTACTTATTTCTCTATGTTGATGTTATGCTAATCGCATGAAAGTACCCAACTGAGACCAATAAGGTGAAGGCACCATTAAGTTGTCAATTTGAGATGAAGGATTTGGGTCTAGCAAAAAGAATCCTTGGTATAAAGATCATACGAGATCGAAAAGCTAGAAGATTGTGTTTATCTCAAAAGAGCTATATTGAGAAAGTTCTAGAGAGATTTGGAACGCACAATGCAAAAGCAGTTAGTACACCTTTTGTGACTAATTTTAAGATATATGCAAAAATGTCACCACAAACAAAAGAGGAGGAAGAGTTCATATCTCAAGTGCCTTCCTCTAATGCAGTTGGAAGTCTTATGTATCACATGGTTTGTACTAGACCTGATATTGCATATGCAATAAGTGTTGTTATTCGATATATGGCTAATCCAGGGAAGGCTTATTGGCAAGCTGTGAAGTGGACTCTCAGATGCTTGAATAGTTCAACTGACATGGGATTGATATTTGGCAGAGGAATAAATGAAGTTTATAATCATGTCACTAGATTTTGTGACTCAAACTATGCAGGTGATCTTGATCTTAAGAGGTCCTTAACTGGTTAAGGTTTCACACTGGGAGGTAGTGTTATCAGTTGGCATGTTATTGGTGATTTGGGTGTAAATCAGAAGGATATTATAGTGTTTTTTATATATTCAAAGCACAATTCACTTAACCAAGAACCAGATGTATCATGAGAGGACAAAGCATATAGATATTAGAATGCAGTTTATTCGTGATGTGGTAACACAAGGTGATGTGTTGCTAGAGAAGATTGCTACTTCTGATAATCCATCAGACATGATGACAAAAGCTTTTCCATCAGTAAAGTTCAAATATTGTTTGGACTCAATTGGCATTACAATAGCTTGAAGAATTCAAGTCAAGGTGGAGATTTGTTACGTTTGCCTTGAATTACCATTGTTATTTCTAGCAAATGGATAAAAAGCCATTTACTATGGATGGTTACAAACAAGGGTCCTTTTGTTACCAATAATTTTGTAGCATGTAAAGTAATATAAATAGGTGCATTTGATTATAAGAGTTCAATTAGAACAGAGAGAAAACATAAGGATTCAAATCCTTTAGAGTATACTTGTGAGAGATTGAGAATCCACATAGAATTCTTCTTTATAGTTGTATTTTTTTTCTCGCAATAGAGATTCTTCTTTGTTATAGTTATAGTTTGTATAATTAAATTTTGACATCAAAGATAATATGTCACAACAATTTGTCATTTGCAAAATTCAAGATCATATTAATTACTCCTTTATATGCATGTTTTGATGAGATTTAAGTAGTCTTGATGTTGTATATGTTTACATTATGTTGGAGTGTCGTAAGACACAGTTTATTCAATTGTATGTATGTATGTATGTATATATATATATATATATATATATGTATGTATGTGTGTGTGTATGTGTTTGTATGTGTGTATGTACATATTTATATCATGTGATGTCTTATCTTGATATCGTGCGTTTAGGTTTGGCCTTTGAAATGCGAAAAGCTTACAAGTACTTTCATAAATAAATTAATGAAAGAGTTTTAATTGAATGAAAATAAGTATTTTGTTTTGTCGGTTTTTGAGTTATCTTGTAGCAGTGACAGATTGTTACATTGCATTAATCCTTATAACTTTATATTCTTTTCAAAATTTAAATTTAAATTTCCTTAAAACAATATCAAATATTATTCCTCAACTCATAATTTTTCTGTGCATCATACAGGAACATGCACCAATACCGAATAAAGTAAGAAAGTTTGGGCCACTATTTTCCTCCCAAAATTAGGGCACAATAGACAACTCCCTTTTAGTTAATATATTTATTTATTTATTAAATATTAGAGAAATGCTAGTAACACTATCTCTAACATTCACTTTTTGATACTAACTCTGCAATTTGTTGAATTTAGTAAAAATAACCAATTTTGTGGACAATGGGTCCCACACTCCCACATCATTTTTAATGATTATTAAATTCACCAAAATTTGTATTTTTTAATAAATTTCACCTAATCACTTAGATAATATCTGAAAGAGAGTATTAGTAGCATTCCTCTAAATATTACTCTCTTTGTTTCTTTTAATTGTCGGCATGTGTCATTTCTAAAGTTTAGTGCCATATTAATTACTCCTTTATAAAGTATATTCGTATTTGTCTCTTAATCTTTAATTAATTTACAGATACATTTATTGCAAATTGGAAAGGAAATCGATTAAAATAGGAAATCTCATAACAATTTTATTAAAATAAAGAAAATTCATTATAGTATTTTATTTCTATATAATAACATTAAAAAACAGATAAAAAGAAATAAAGTGGGTTTTAATTAGTGGGACATATAATTGAAAATGAGTTTTAAATGCACATTTATTATTTGGGAAAAGGTAATGAATTTTAATGTATTCATTTATTATATTTATGATTTTTATTTTAATAATAAAAATATGAAATTTAAAAATAAAACATAAAAGAGCTATTAAATTATCATTATGTACAAATTTTCTGTAGCATTCAAGTTGATAATATTTTTCGTCACAAAAAATTCTGATAGTATTTAAAAAATTAATAATATGTAATTTTCATTTTATATTATGAATATTGGAATTAACTAAAAAATTAAAAGATATTTTACTCGAATTTTTTATAGCATATATTTTACTCGAATAAAGATAGCCAATTTAAATAATTAAATATACGAATATAAATAATTAAAAGAATTAATTTCTTTAACTTTCCTGAATGATATCTAATTAAATCAATAAATATTAAAACATATGCAAAACATATAAATTAATGTTAAATACCATTATAATCTACGTCTAACATAAAAGTTTCGGTACAAATACTAATTTTTAAAAGAAAAGTGAAATGAAATTGAACAACTTCTACAATAAAAATGTAGATAGTATATATATTATATATTAATATTTTTATAAAAAATTAAATTACCATATATCGATTTTATAAAAAAATTACCATATATATATATATATATATATATAGATTGATGCAATTTAAAATAACTAACTAATTCAACCTTTAAATAGGTCCAAGAACTTGTATTTATTTCTTAATTAGAGCAGCTCCAGCGGTGGGAGCTTATATGCAGTCCTTAGGGATTTTTTGTGGGCCCTTTAAGAAACGTTCCTTATATTAGATGCGCATCTTAAATTTCAGGTTCATATTTTTGCCAGCTGGATTACTCCAATGGAAAAGAAAAATAAGAAACCGTTCCAGCTCAGATAAGAAACGCGGAAGATACCACCACTGGATATGCTCTTAGATCTTCTTATAACGACCCGTATGCATCCGGTTTATTAACATTAACTTATGGTTGTTAAGTGCAACAATTATTATAGATAATTAAGATGGAAACAATAAATAAAATGACATCATCACACGTCATTACAACACTCAAAGTACATCATATATGGTGAATTCTTATAATATACCAAGTATATTTATTAAAACTGTACATATCTCTCTTAGGTACAAAACATAGACATAAAACAAAAAATAGAGCCAACATACTCTTCACTCTATGCCTAGGGTTCTCTCAGAACCATATCCCTCTATTCGGGCCTCTTGTCCTGAGATCTATCAGCTGCTCCTTGAGCATCACTTGCTCTCAGCGCTACACCGGCTCTCCCGACTTCGTGATCACAACCACCAGCAATATCACTATCACATCCTCTAAATTGTCGAGGAAGGCTGGAGGATCACTTCTCTAAGCTCTGGCGTCCTTGAATCGCCTTCTTTCTCCTCCAAAACTCAGTTTTACAAAGTCCTCTAGAGAACAGGATTTCTCCGATTGATGGTTCTCTCGAAGAATTGAAGCTGGAATCTAGCTCATAGAGGGGTTCTAATCAACTTTCTAATTGGGTGGGAAGTGTTTAGATGAAGTATGGAGAAGATATGAAGCTTTTCTAAGTCATCAATGGCTGTTCTAGGTCAGAGGAAGGAGAAGGAAGAGTTTTTTTCTCAACAAAATGTGAAAATGGCTTTTTATACACCCCCAGCCGCGTTCCCACGCTAATAGCGCCACACTCCACGCTAATCGCACCACTAATTCGAAAGAAAAGGCTTCCTAGAACATTCTGGCGCTAATCGCGCCATATTCGAATTTGGGGGTCTCTAGGGCCATTTTGGCGCTAATCGCGCCACATGGTCGAGTTCTTGTGCTAACGGCGCCGCTCCCACGCTGTTAGCATGAGATTTTTTTTTATTTTTGGAAAACTTGGTTATTATACTTCTTATTAGGAGCCTAATTAAAAAGTAAATATAAATTTAGAAACTGAATAAAAAAAAGTTCAAAACTTAATTAAAAAAGGGTTAAATGGTTTAGAGACTTGTAAATTAATTTAACTTAATTATGTAGCTTAATTAAGTCAATAATTGGTCAATTTTCGATTTAGATTAAATAAAAATAATTATTTTTTTGTTAATTATATTATTGGTCAAATTTAACTGATGAATTATTGATTAATTTTTTATTTCATTATATTATAAAACAACTGAATAATAAAATAATATATTTTATTTACTTCATTTCAATGTATTTTGTTGTAGGCCAAATTATCTATTTAATTTTTTTTTCAGTTTGATTCTTTATCTTTTAAAAAATTGAATTTGTTTTTTTTTTATTTTTTTAGTTCATTATCTTTTACAAATTATTTGATAATTTATCTTTTTTTAGTTTGATCATTTAGTCAATTTAAGGTTAACACTATTAATTATTTAAGAATAAACTTTTTTTTTGTCAAAAAATGAAATGAAGAGGAAAAGAATAAAATCAAACAAAAAAATCATTTTATAATGATTAACTACTTTCTTCTTAAATAAATTGAAGGACTTATTTGAAAAAAAAAAGAATATGAAAAAAAAACAAATAAACTTTTTTAAAAAAAATCAAATTAAATAAAAAATAAGATAATAATCAAATTAAATTTTTAAAAGATAAAAAATAAATGATAAAATATCAAACTAAAAAAAAAAAAAAAAAAAAGAGTCATTTAGGCGTGTTCTACTATGTTTTGATCTACTTGATTCCATTATTTACCAGCAATCCAAGTATAACATAGGAAACACAAGATTACTACTCTCTTGTCTTGTTTAGTTTTTATGAATATGACCATATGTCTGTCTCTGAAACTGAACTGAATAACATTAACGCAGCGATGTCGTTGAAAACGTTAACAAGCTTTCCTCTTTCGGGAATCACTGTGTTGGTCCTTCTCCTCGCTCTCCTTCTCGGATTTTACATCAAATTCGATACTGCTGAGGTCACTGTTCCTAATCCACAAAAATTTAAATTCTGGGTTTTTAGATTTTTGTCAATTGGGTCATAAAAGATCCCATTTTTATTTATTTTTAATCAATGGAAATATCAGTTACTTAGTCAAGGATTTTGACTCTGCTTTTTGTTTTGCAGAGGTTGTTCAGTGCTGAAGAGCTATCATTGTTCAATGGAACTGATGAAGGGTTGCCAATCCTTCTAGGAATTCTTGGGTATTCCCCTCTCTCAATTCATTGAATGGCATAGTTGCAATTATGGTGTTGTTTAAATTGTTAAGTCTAATATATGAATGATTTTTTTTATTATTTTCATAGATCCGTGTTTGATGTAACTAAGGGAAAATCTCATTATGGTTCAGGAGGGGGATACAATCATTTTGCTGGCAGGTATATATGTTCTTAAACCCTTTTCACCCCAAACATGTTTTTTTTTTTGGAATCATGTGAAATATTTACATTTCAACTCTTATTAACTGCAATTTGTTTTCTTTTTTCTTTCTTTTTGTGCATGTATTCAGGGATGCTTCTCGGGCATTTGTCTCTGGAAATTTCACAGGTAAATGAGTTGTGTGGGTTGTTGAGGTTGGTGTTTCTTAATGTGAGTGAATATTAATTAGAATTGGGGACACTCTACCACAAACGATGAGAACTGCATTTTCCCTATCGACTATGGAGAGATGAGAGAATTTGTAATGCTCTATATGCAGTGCCGTGAAAATCTTGATTTCACTTAAATATTGTTCCAAAATTGCTTATTTTGAGTAATTTCTAATATTCACTTTGTTTCATTTGGTTTTGATTTTGGAAAGCCTGCTCAGATATGTGTGTTTCATGGTTTTGCAATTTTATTTGTTTCAAATTTATTTGATATTGTACTCAAAATTGATTACATATGTCTCATCTTCTCAATGCTTTAAATTGCAGTTGAAATGGTTTGATATTAGAATAAATAAATACTAGATAACTAAATGGATAAATTATGTGCTTGTAGAATATGGTCATTCTTGAATTTTAATCAGAGTTCTCAATTTTTTATTTGACCGTGGAATTCCTCCACTTCATCATTCTAAAAAACTTGCCAAATGATCATCCTTTAGTTATGTTTGTATCATATCTTGTATTTATATTTTGCCAACCGTAGAGATCATCTACTTCTATTCACCATAAAAATGGTCAACTACTTTTGTTTTTGATACTAAAGAGAATTTTTATTGATGACCAAGAAGATCTTTAAATAAATAAGTAGATGGAATGCTTTAAAATTTGAGAGGGAGAAAATAGAAGAGAAAGGGTTAGCAAAAATAAAATTAGGTCTACAATAGCTTGTAATTCCTTTTAAAATTTAAAATTGAAAGGCCTGTATAGACCTTGTGTTGAACAAATTGCATTGCATTAAGAGTCTTATATCACAGTAGTACCAAGTATTCGTCTTTATTGCTGTTTGTAGAAACAATTTTTTCTTTAATCATTCTAGCATGTCTTTTAACTCTTTCTATTCCATTTTTCCCTTGTAGGAGATGGTCTCACTGACTCATTGCGTGGTCTATCTAGCACTGAGGTTGTAATTAATGAGATTTGTTTAGTTCTTATTAATTTTGTTTTCTTCATGATTTCATTAGAAGCTTAATCATACAAATTGATTTGCTCTTCTTGCTCCTCTTTGAATTTATAGCTTCCACGTTTTTGTTTTTGGTGAAATAGTCATACCTTTGTCTAAAATATAGATATAGATGTAACATTTTGTTTTCAGGCCTAAACCTGAACCCCAAATTAAATGGTGCATGCAGGTGAAGAGTATTGTTGAATGGAGGGATTTCTACCATAAATCATATAAGTGAGTGAGTCTTATTTTATGAAATGTGTTATTTTGCTTTAGCTAACTTTTAACTAGCTGATTAAAGTCATGTATGTTTTGGAATGCATGTGCGCCTATATTTTGTCGAATTGATGCTTTTCCTTGGAAATTGATTGGCTTCTTTAGGTCCTAAACTTAATACGCTACGAGGCTTGTTAGACTTAGGGAATATTAACATAACTTTTCAAGGTGTGTAGGCTTTAATCGCTTTATTAAGAAGGATAGCATAAGAACCACTAACCAGTGTATGTTCTGAATATATTTTTGCGCTTTCTATTGCTATTACTTTATGGAATTCGTTGTTCAGCATCTACAGAGTGTTGGGTGTGTCATAGGTCCTTGGGTCAGTTTTTGATGATTGGGCATGGTAGTTTGTGGAACTAAAGAAGCCAATTTGTTGTCTGTGCTATATGTTGGTGCATACTGTTGGAGCTCAATTCTCATATTATTAAGCAGAGCTCAATGAGTGAGAAAATAACCTAATTAATCCTCAAATTAGTGATATTACATAATAAACTCATTATAAAGTGGGCTATCTAACCTATCTTAGATTTCACGTAAAGGTGATTTAGGATTAACAGGGATAAAGAAAAATAATTATTTTATAAGGTGAGAAGGCTACCTCAATAAGAAAGAAATACTATATATAATACTATCTTACTAGTTATAATATAACTTATATTAGGATTTTGCATTTTATGTTTGAATTCTTTTGAGTGGCAGTTTTTAAGTTGTGGTGAAAGTCTGTTATACCTAGGAAGAGTAAGAATATGCATGTGCATATTCAGTTATAGTCCCTAGAAATTGGGATTTTCATTTTGGAAAATTTGATGATGAAAGAGAAGCTTGTAACCTGGAGTCCTTTCTGTTTCTACTTGATTCTGCTCAGTTCTCTTCCAAACAAGATAGTCAACATCAACATTAACAACACCTTTAACTAAAACTAATTAGGGTCGGTGGTAGATGAACCCAATGATAAATACGAGGAGGTTGAAAAAAAAAGGTAAGGGAAAGGGGAAATAAGATAAAAGAAAAGAAAAAAGAAAAAAGCAAAAAACTACGTACCCCATTGCCCGGAGGTTCCATGCTATGCCCAGGTAAGGGGGAGAGATATTGTACGCTGCCTTACCCTTGCATATGCAAAGAGATTGTTTCCGGATTTGAACCCATGACCAACAAATCACCAAGACAAAACTTTACCGTTGTGCCAGGACTCGCCCTCAAAAAAGATAAAAGCAAAGAAGGGGAAAAAAAGAAGGGGGAGAGATGAAGAAGAAAAAGACTAAAAAGGGACCATATGGAACATAGAGATAACAACAGGTCTCTTCCAATCAAGATAGTTCAGTCTAAAATTTTAACCTTGGAATTTTTCTCACAAATCCTTCTTCTAAGTTCTATGTCAACCAAAATCA
Source organism: Glycine tomentella (assembly GCA_007407185.1). NCBI lineage: Eukaryota > Viridiplantae > Streptophyta > Magnoliopsida > Fabales > Fabaceae > Glycine > Glycine tomentella. The sequence continues at coordinate 550,858 of PYAF01001048.1, forward strand.
TGATAGTAAAGCATGGCAGTTAATAACCCCCAATTGTTAGACTGTTGGTACAGTTATCTAGGAGAGGGGGTTGCATATAGGAGGATTATTGGGAATTTTGGACTTAGTTGTTGGAGATCTTCAAGTCCCTCAAACACCAGAGTATACAGTTGTATTTTTTTTTCTTGTCCCTGTCTGAGCACCCCACTGCCCACTGATACAAGACTTAGGGAATTGAGGGTTCACTTCAACAATACACACTATTTTTCTTTGTGTTCAACTCTAATCCAGTTCTATTAAATTATCAATAATTCCTCCTTGATAATTTTGTTTTGCTATCCAAAGCTTCCTCTGAAGCCAAACCCTTTGTCTTGATTACAGTATGCAATGGGATTACATATCAGATGACTTGTTACATACTAGTTCATAGACCTTTCACTATCCTTTGTGCTGATTTGTGTGTTCTGTGGACAGTATGCACTAAGGTAGCTGCTATTTTAACATGGAACTATTTGTTTGGTCTTTCTGGTGAATGCTAGTTGTGTCCTGTGTGTGTCCTACATTAGAACAATTTCTTATGATTATGCATAAAGGCATTGCCAAAAGGGTATAAAACATTTTGTAGCAATATGCAGTTTATTCAATTCTTTGGTGAATTTAGTTAGAGCTTGTTAGAAATTATGTAAATATGGTAATTTTGTAAATGGGGATATTATGAGCTGTATCTATCTTATATAATTATTGTAATGCTGATGCATTCCATGCCATAGTGACCCATGGCCACCGCCCTCAGGTACCCCCATCCCTCAAGGCTGAGCCTGGTGTATTCACTATGTTAGTGCTTCTGTATCTACTAACAAAGTTGGATGGCTCTAACTATACTTGGGCTTCAACATCAAAATTTGGTTAAAGGGACAAGATTATGTGGACCACCTCACCAGTCACCATGAAGGCAGAATCAGGGGCTGAGGCTGATCATTTCAAGTGGATTAAGATTGGGGCTCAACTTTATAGTGTTATCAAATCCATTATTCATCCTTCCCTTAAGCAGATATTTTGTGCTCATGACACTTGCGGGTCTATCTAGGAGCAAGCCCTAGATCTCTACAACAATGATACTCAACGCGATTATGTATTCCCAAAATCTCATGACTTAATGGAACTTTTGCTTCTTGCTGACACCCTTTCGAAGGAGTTTCAACTATACAAACCTTTTTCATGTTGTTGGTTTTGTATGGGCTGCCTGGCATAGTATTCCATGGTTTGTGATAAGATCATCTACTATACCTACTCTGTATCCTTCACAGTCCACTTTGTTGCAACTTTTTTTTTTTGGGATATGATTGTGTGTATGGGACTTCTCTCCTTTGTTCTTTCTTAGAATGTGGGTTTGGGCCTAACTCAACCTCAAAAGTTAGCTCATAGGGTGAGGGTTGTCACCCACTTATATAGTTTATCTTGGCACTATCTCTAGCCTATGTGGGACCTGGATTTTTTTCTAATACACCCCCTCACGCCCAGAGCACTATTAGGCTTGGTGCATGGATAATATGGTGGGTGGCCTGTTAGTGAATATAGGATAGGCTATGATACCATCTTAGAATGTGGATTTGAGCCTAACTTAATCCTAAAAGTCAGCTCATAGGTTAACATACCGCCGAGCCACTTTTTATTAACATAATGACACCGAGCTCTTATTGCAGCCCGTGCTACTGAATCAGCTGCTTTTTTTTTTTGTACCAACAATTAAGAATTGTTTTCCCCCACTTGCTGCATCAAAAACTAAATCACAAGCTTCTGATAAAAACCGAGCAGTTCTAATAAGATTTGTAATATGAATACCCTTACGCTTTGCAGGGTTGCCCCTCACTTATATAATCTATCTTGGCATTTTTCTAGCCTATGTGGGACTTGGGTTTTTTTCCAATATTTTCCTTTACTGTGATTCTCTGATAGGAACTTAGATCAGAAACACGACACAACGGGAAATATAAATTATAATCTGCTTCCTAATATGCACCTCTCCTATTTGTTTTACCCAGCATGTTACTTTAATGCTTACCAGATTTTTGTTATCCTTATTGTTATAGGTATGTTGGCAAGCTAGTTGGCCGATACTATGATAGCCAAGGGAATCCTACTAAATACTTGAAAGGGGTTGAAGCAAAGGCTGCCAGAGGTGCACAGCTTCTAGAAAAGCAGAAGATTGAAGAAGCTAAACTACCTTCATGCAATTCGAGATGGAGTCAAGATGAAGGTGGTGAGGTATGCAATGTTATCATTGTTTGTAACCGTTTATCTTTATTTTATTAACTGATTTTATTTCTCCAGTAACAATTACAAGCATGATATATCAAGTGATTGGGAGGGAATCATGGTTTTCTTATTATTTTTTCAATTCTTTGATATAAGGTTACCCTGTTACTTTTATGTTGCTCATTTTTGCATCCAAAGTACTTGAATTCGAAACTTAAAGTGGAAAACAAATGAAATATGACAGTAAACTACATGGAATAGGATGAAAGTTTATGCAGAAATTAATTTGATCAGCTTTGATTGTATTAGAATAAATTTGGTGTACGATTAATAAAAAATGTAATATATCTCATGCTAAATTGGTATTGGTAAGAATAAGATTAATGAAGCAATTGGCCAAAAGTTTGTTTGATATCTACATTAAAGTTTAAAGAAATGTGTCCTTATTCGCTGTATGTGACTTGAAAAAGATGTCCATCGCAATGTGCCATAGTTTGCTGAGTCAAGAATCTCAAGATGTGACTTAAAAATGTATTAAAACATAAAAATAAATGGAGTCTCCATGCGTTCCTGGTTTGCAGTGACAATTTGGCAACTCCACTACGTGGTAATATACAAAAAAAGTAGAAGGAACATTGGAAAATTTATTATAGGAAAAAAGGAAGTAAAACAGAGTTAAGAAAATGATGCAGAGGCCAAAGGTATGATAGAAAGGATAAAACTCATGCATATTTTTAACATTAATGTATCGACAAAACATGACTATTGTTAGGAACCAAGAATTGAAATGAGAAAGAAAAGAAAAGAAAAGATTTTATAGACTAGTAAGAAAAGAACAGAAAATAGGAGAGAAAACTCTCCTCCAAGGGTTTTCTCTTCACAAAAGATTTCTCCTTTCACAAAGAGTTAATGCTCAATCTACAAATGATAAGATCTCCCTCTCTCTTATCCTTCTTCCCCTATTTATATCTAATAAAACCCTCTATCTAACTAACTAACTAACCCCTTAACTAACTAATCAATATCCTAATTCTAGTAACTAACTTATTAATAGTCTAACTATGTTAACTAACTTTCCCTTCTCCTTATATCCTAACAACCATGATAATATCAAACAGTTGATTACAGTTCTTAAAAGATAAAGGCATAACATTCATTACTCAAAGTACATCAAGATTAAGATTTGTGATTCCTCGGGATCATCCATGTTAATAGATTCAACAAGGACAGAGTCCAATGTGATCACTTCAGCAGGTACTGGAAAAATTCTTCCTGGCGCTTATTAACAGTCTGGATGATCCCAACGAAGTGCAACTACTAATCTATTCAAGCTACAATGAAATGTGCGGATGCTGTTTGACAACTGGGATTAAGGCCCTGTTTGGATAATTCTCAAGAAAGCAAAAAGAAAAAGTTTCTCCATAGAAGCTCTCTCATTTAGTTTCTCCAAAAGTTGATTTTAACTAGTGCATAAGCTAATTTTAAGTTTATAAAGAGAAGTTTAATTAATTTTACTTTCTTATTTTCTTTTTCTACAATGTTTAGTGATAAGTTTATCCAAACTGACTTTCCCACTGTGGGGAAAACACAAATTTATTTGCTGCAACTGAAATTGTCTGAAAGCATGTTTTCTAATTGTCACTTCATTATAGCCACATTGATGCAGATTGCTTACAAGTTATTTTGACACAGATTTGGTTCTTTTGATCAGGTATGGTGTGATGTTGGTTACCCTAGATTGGTTCAGAGGCCACTAGAGATTGCTTTGACTGGGAAGATGAGTAAGCGTTGTGCATGCTTTGAAGATTCTCAGTTGGACCAACCTGGCTTAGAGGTATATGAAGGGTGTGATTACCATGCTACCAGGTGCGAAGTTTAATCAGGAATCAAACACCAAAGGAAGAATTTTTTTTTTTTTTTTTAGCTATCTGTATGTATATTAAAAGCTTAATTTAGTGAAGCTGGTAATTCTTTTTGTGCATTGTTGCTTTTATTTTGAGGGTTGCTTTATGCTATTTTTATTCCGGAATAATCACTCTTCTTTAACAATTAAATTTAAAATTGTGCTATATGCCCCGCACTTTGTAACAGGATAAAAAGAGTCAATTATGTGCGCCTATATTAATATTTAATGTATTTTTTTATTATAAAAATAGTATATTTCTTTACTGAGAAATAAATAGATATTATTAAATTCGTGTTTGGAGTCAATAAAATAAGATAATTATTTTGATTCAATTTGAATTAATACAGAAATCTTTTCATGTTTCAATTTTATTGCAAAATAAAAAGCTGATTTACAAATCTTTTTTCATGTTTAAAATATAATAAAGATTTCATAAATATATGATTTTAGCGATATTACTTTATAATGGTGTGTAATACACATACAAATTAATTTTTTAATTAATAAGAGAAGTTTACTTTTTTCTCTCATAAGTATTTACAGAAAAACTTATTTAAATAAGACCTAAATCTTCACCTCAACTCCAAAAGTGTTTCTAGAAATAATCAAGATTGGAATGCCCTTTTCTAGTATATCCTTATAAATAAACTGGAACACTAAAAGGATAAGAGTAAATTACATTCATACATGATTTTTTTCAAACAATACTTTTTTTTCTATTTCTACACTAATCACTTGAATGTTAGAAAATATCATTGACATCTTATATTTACACTAACCTCTTTATTTGAAAACACTACAATGATATCTCTTATATATTACATTGACACTCTTAGAAGGGAGTTTGTGAACATTAAACAAGGAAAGATATTATGTGTAATTCGAAAAGAAAAAAATAAAATGGGTGTTAATATAATTTAGTCGAAGATAATGATAAAAGTTGCAAAATAGTCAGCTTTTTTGGATGTTTTTTCTCCTAAAAAAGTTGTGTTGTCGAATAATTCTTCAAAAAATTTAGAGTTAATTTTTTATGAGCTAGGAATAGATAATTAGAAAAAAAAATTCTTGGTTGGTCAATAATTATTTTGAGTTAGTTGTAATATTTTACATCAATATACTATTTAAACCTCTCAATTTTTTGCTTTTACTTTCTTTTGACAAAATTACTCTTGGCAGAACCTTATTTGTTGGAAATAATGGAGCACAATAGTAGTTATCAGGGGTATAAATGAAAAAGTGAAATTTTGCACAGCAAATCTTACACTTAATGACATTTTCATTATCAAAGCTGTCATTATCTGTGGAAGGAACAAGAGGTAGTCCTTCCACGAGTGAGGATACGTCTATGTCATCATTGAATCCCCAAACCAATTTGATTCTCTCCTTTTCACTATGAACCAACTTTGTAAGGAATTCCCCAACACTAGTATCTTTTGAGGCTTCAGTTAAAGCCTGCTGGAACTGAACTTCCTTAGAAACTGGGCTTCTTTGTGACAAAATGCTTTTGACTAGCCTGTAAAAAAGCTCACATGCTTTATGCAGGTGCACCTTTTGCTTCCATGAGCAGCATTCCCTTAAAATTTCTGTGAACACTTCTTTTGATATTATCCTACTCTTTCCATTTCTTGCACATTTTAGCCAGCTTAGAGTTAATTTTTTATGAGCTAGGAATAGATAATTAGAAAAAAAATTTCTTGGTTGGTCAATAATTATTTTGAGTTAGTTGTAATATTTTACATCAATATACTATTTAAACCTCTCAATTTTTTGCTTTTACATTCTTTTGACAAAATTACTCTTGGCAGAACCTTATTTGTTGGAAATAATGGAGAACAATAGTAGTTATCAGGGGTATAAATGAAAAAGTGAAATTAATACTACATTGAAAAACTAACACAAGACTTTTTAGTGTGTTTTGACATCATTCACACACTTCTTGTGAAACTTCTTAGGAGACCTATCCTGAAATTGCTCAACGTCAAACATGTTTAATTGTGAAATTCTTAAGTGATGGGCTACCAAAAAGTAGATATATCTTGTTGTTATGGATAATACTAATTTATTCCTTTAACACATCCTCAACTTTCCAGTCTCATACCTATACAACCTCTAGATCCTTCTTATTCCGATGTGTATTTGATTCATTCATGTATCTCTCTGCTGTTGGAAGCCTGCTAGGAGCTACTCCTTGGTTGTGTGTCATCTCTTTTGCACCAGCTACCGTTCCCCACTATCGTCAATGCCTTTGATGTTACGTACCCACTAGCTTCCGCATGATCTGCCCTTGAACCACATTGTACTGAGAAATGCCTTTGATACCATTTGTAATGGTCCTAAAAGCATATGTCTTAGCAGCTCACACTCTACAACACTTTACTCAACTTCTTCCTTGTTTGTGCCTCATCTTTAAAATTTTAATAATAATAATAATAATAATAATAATAAGAAGAAGAAGAAGAAGAAGAAGAAGAACAACAACAACAACAACAACAACAACAACAATAATAATAGTAATAATAATATAATTATTTAGAAAGGAAAAGATTAAGTGTGATGAAATTAAAATGAAAAGTTGTTAAAAAAATATTTATTAGTCATAAAAAGAAAAGGAGAAAGCTTGGCATATCCTACATTACTAGATAAAAGGATTAGAAGATTATTACTATTGTGAAGATAATTGATATAGTAATAATGTAATATTATATATCTTGTTTAGATAAAATATTGTTATATTTTGTATTGGTGTCCTTTAAGAATGATTTAAACTTTATCATGTTTTATCTTACTATATCTTGTAAAAAAAGAAAATAATAGATAATGTTAATAGTGAGATAAACTTAGATAATAATGTAGAAAAGGATAAAGAAAGATTTGCCAAGCCAAATATATTGAAACAAATCTCACGTGACCTATTCTTAAATCACATACACCTCCACTCATATAAGGATAGACAAATTCCTTTCCTAGAATTACATACATTGTCTCTTGAGAAATAGTAATTTTGTAGGTTGCTTAAGGATTAAGAAGGAAGAAATAGAGGGAATGAGTTAACACATTCAATAAAGAAGAAGAAAAATAAACAAAAGCACCAATTACTCTACTTTAAGAGGTGAGGAAAACATCTTTTCTTAAACCCTTCATGGTATATTTCTTTGAGAATAAAATGGATAGTCATAAAAGATAACATGTTTCTTTATTATGTGAGAGTCATCCATTACCTTTTCGGAAGGAATGACGGTATATATATAGATATCATATTTTGAGAATTGAGTGATAGATACCTCCATCTGGGATGATGATGAGATTTATGATAGATAACTCTATGTAGGATGAAGATAATATTTATGATAGATACCGCCAACTGGGATGTGGATGAAATTGTTGGATATAGGGGGAGCATTATGAAGAATGGAAGAATTTGATTCAAGTTTGGTTTTGAGCTTTCAACATGATTGGATGCTTTGAAGATATAATTGATTCAAGTGTAAGAGAAAGTTTAATTTGGTGATCCATATTATGTATTCATTCATTCATTCATTTAACTAAATGTTTTTTTAAAGAAAATAAAGTTTTTATAATTTGATTAAGGTTTCAATCGAAGTGAAAAGTTTTTGGAAAAATATTAAGTTTCATTGGATTAATCGATTACTTAAGGTAATAATCGATTAATATGTTTTTCAAGCAATCTGAAAAATATTTTATAAACATTGTAATCGATTACATATCGGGATAATCAATTATTTGATACTTGTTTGAAATAAAACTGCTTTGTTAATGAATTTAATCGATTACTTAAGGATCATAATAGATTACATAGTATGTCATGTTTTTAAGCCTTGCTGTGATAGTCGATTACTAAAGATTGTAATCGATTACTTAGGCTTTATATGGAAAATCACTTTGCTGATTTAATCGATTACCAAAGATTGTAATCGATTACTCACTTAATTTGAAAATATACGTTTTCTACTTTAATCGATTACAAAGTATTTTAATCGATTACATAGTGTAATTTGTAACTTTTAGAACTTCTGTTTTAATCGATTATAACTTGGGATAATCAATTATTTTGCTCGTTGCAAATCCAGAAATATTCTTGAACGGTTTAATCAATTACAGAGTTATTATAATCGATTACATAAGAAAAATAATTGATTATTAGGCGCGTTTAATCGATTACAGTTAGTTACAAATTCTGTTATAAATAGGAATGGAGGCTGAGCTTATTTCACAACTTGATAATTCATATTTCTGAGTATACACAAGTCTCTCAAGCAATTCCTAAGTGATTTTCTAAGTGTTTTTACTTCTTGCTTCATTCAAAACATCAATGGGTCTTTGAATGATTCTTGAGCAAGATTGTTTTCAAGATTAAGGAGAAGTATGTTCTGAGTTTGATTTCTTCACAACCTGATTTGGTAATTCATATGCATTCATTCATTGGATCATCAGGTTAACTCTCTCCTTAATTGTTCTGTGTAAAATTCGTTTTGAATTTCTGTGTAAGATTATTATTGTAAAGTGGGATCTTGCTTGTATCTAGAGAAAGGTTCTCTAGTGTAAAGAACAGAGTAGTGTTCTCTAGTTCTTTGTCTCTTAGAATCTAATAGTGTTTTAGATTTTTTATCTTTATCTAGGGTTGATAAAGGGGAGATGCTGTAATTGCTTGTAAGAACTAAAATTTTATAATAGTGGAACTCTAACCTAGTGTTGGTTGGAAGAAATTGGATGTAACTTCATGTTTTGAAATGAACCAGTATAAATTGCTTGTGTGTTGATTCTATATCTTTATTCTCATTTAGTACATTGATCTTTAATTCTTTGAATCATATTCATTGTTCAACAAGTTCAGTTTTGATCTACTGAATACTTGGGCTGAGACATTTGATTGAGTAAATTGATTTCTTGGTTTTGAAAGTGATAAAGATCCTAAAACTCTGATTTGAATTTGATTTTAAAATACCAAGATTTTAACCAATTCACCCCCCTCTTGGTTATTGTGAAGTATTCCTATTATTTTCATAAATTTATGATATATACCTTCACTTGGGATAGAGATGAGTATATGAGATACCTCTATCTGGGATGGAGATGAGATTCGAGTTGGGATGCAGAAGATAGGTAAACATATCTCAATCTGGGATGGGGGAAGACAATGAAAGACATCACAATCTAGGACGGGATATCAAATCATTGAATATTAACATCTAGGATGGGATATAAGATACCTCCATTTGATAAAGGGGAAGACAGTAGGACACCAATATTAGCTCATAGACCTAAGTGAAAATGGAATTAACAATAGATTTGGGATCCACACTAGTTTCAGAAAATAAAGAGTCAAATCAAGTGATTATGAGAATCGAGTTGTATTTGTGTTATTGATTCTATGAAGAATAGAGTGCATGGTTGGTATGTTTGAATGTGTTGAGGTGTTGATGTTTATTTTTGGAATATTTCTCTTATTGTGTGAATAATTTGTGATTGTTTTAATTTGAATTGATAATTTTTTATCTTAATTTTTAGAGATATTATGATTGATTTTTTCCGATTACCACGCCAACTATGGAAAATACTATTTGCAAACCTGGGCCATTTTACAATTGCATTGAGAGTTAGCTCTTGAATTAGCAAGTGACAAAGCCCTAACACCATCCCCATCCCAAAATAAGGGTCTTGTTAATCAATGTCTTGAGGGTAATGGTTAAGACATTAAAAATAAATTTTTTATTGGAAAACATATTGGAGAAGATTTAAAAATCATAGGAGGTACTTTTTTATGCATCTTGTAACATTATGTTTTTTGTAATGTCTGATTAAGTGTAAGTAGAGTTATGAACCTTGGAGGAAACCCTGTTACATCCTAGCAGTGACCTACATGTTCCTATGTTTTTGAGAAAAACATTTTGAGTTGTTTGTTAAACATCTTATGGGTGTCTCATTTGAAAAACCTAGTGTAGAAAAGCTTTGATGTTTTAGATCATGTTGGACGTTTTGATTTATCTATGTTTTCATGTGATTTGAAAAATCTTTGGAAAATGGATCAAAACGTGGTTTATGTTTTTAAACTTGTTGAAAGTTTAAGTTCAACCCTTTTGAGTTTTGAAGGCTTTCTTTTGAAAAATGGATTTGTATGCTTTATGACAATATGAGATTCCATCTTCATGAAGTTATTTGATTCATGTTTTGGAAAAAGAAAGAGATTTGTACTAAAGATAATGGTTTTATGCAAAAAGTTACATAGTACTAGCAAGATGGAAAGTTGGTTAGAGACATTCTATTTGGGAGAATTAAGTTTGGGGAATTCGGGTGAATGACTGGATGAAAAAGGGAAGACTAGACTATAGAAAGATCGCATAGAAAGATCAAGACCTCCATTAAGTGAAGGAGTTGTGTGCTTGAACAATGCTTACAATATTCACTTAACAAGCTAATTTTGAGGACATAAATTTTCTTGTTGGAGAGTATTGTAACATTATGTTTTTCATAATGTATGATTACTTATTTTAATTAGATTGCAAGGGTAATTATATCAGTATCGTACTTAATTAATTCTGAGATGGATTGTTATATTCTTGTCTATGTTAGGTATATGTCATGTTGTATGTGTGTTTGGATGAGTTTTAGAGTGTTTAGACCTAAGTGGATGGACCTTGAGTTATGAGCAAAGGGTGGTGAGTTTAGTGAAGTGTGGGATGTGAAGAGAAAGAAGTGAGAAAGTCATAAACTCCTCACAAAACCCTTGTAAATCTGAAACGTAAATCAAAATATCATTATTTACTATTTTCCTTTTCTCCAAGAGAACCTTTCTCTTAGGAGCTTGAGTTTTGGTCCTCCTTGTGCAAAAGGAACCTCATTTCTCCTCTCCTTGTTATTCTTTGGGTTGTTCCTAGTGTGATAAGGACCTCCATTTTTCCTCCTTTTGTTCATTTTTCGTATTCTAATAGAGCATCCACAGGAGTTCATGAAAAATCTTGGTTTTTGGGGTTTTGATTTTGTTTGTGATTGTTTTTGGGTTTGGGGTGATGTTGCTGAGATGAACTTGTTGTTGAAGTGGAGGAAACCTCCTCCCTTGGACCCAAAGTTCAACCTTTTATCCTTCATCTTCACAAAGTTCTATTTTGCTTCTGTAGAGATGATGACTATCAAGACATGAATGCTTGGATTAGATCATTTCCAGATACCAATTTCAAGATACCAATGATAAATAGTAGAACTTATAGATAAAAGGTGAGAAAGATAAAGAAGATGGTAATGAATAACGTCACGATCCATATTGAAATGATAAGTTGAGGAGGATTCGCCATAAAGGAAAGCTTCCTTGATAAGAATCAATTTGGGTTCAACCAAGAACCAAAAAGGGCTAAGCTCTCAATTCAAGCAAATTCTTAATTTCATTCAATCAATAGTTATTCAAAACTGGCAATGTCTGAGTACTTATAGAGTTAAGCCTCTAATAAAACCTAAAAACACATAGTTTGGGCCTATTTAAGTCCACATTGAGGCCCATTAGATAAATAAGAAATTACTAAATTATGACAATACGAAAACTAGGAAAATTACAAAAGTTATGAAAGGAATTGCGCTAAGCGCGATATTCGTGCTAAGCAAGCTCTCCTACAATCTTCAAGGTGCTCCAAAGCTCCTTGTGTCTTCCTCCATCCTTGCCCTTGTTAAATAGTCCAGCCATGATTCTCTTGGTCATCTCTTCTTGTAGAAGCTTGGTTTTGGACATTGTCATTGGAACCTTCAATTCATGGAGTGCTTCTAGAACTTCATGCTCTTTGGATAGTCCTTTATCATCCCTTCCTTCTTGAAAAGAATTTATCCTCGGATTTGCATTCAAAACACCTATATCATAAGAAGAAAGATCAGTGACAGTAAAACTAGAACTCACCCCATACTCACATGGCAAGTCAATCTTGTAGACATTGTCATTAATCCTCTCAAATATCTTGAAAGGACCATCACCCCTAGGTTGGAGTTCAGATTTCCTTTTTCTTTGAAAAGGAAACCTATCATTGCTTAGATGTACCCAAACCCAATCTCTAGGATCAAATACCATGGTCTTTCTTCCCTTGTTGGCATGTCGTGCATATTGTTCCATCTTCCTCTCAATTTTATTTTGCATCCTTCCATGGAGATTCCTAACAAAAGTGGCTTTAGAAAGCCCATTCTTACTCAAAATAGAAGAATCATTAGGTAACGAGATTAAATCAACAGGGAATAATGGGTTAAAACTGTAAACGACCTCAAAAGGAAAAAAAGAAGTGATAACGTTGGTTACCCTATCATCAAGTCTAGGATTAGGATGTCAATACCTTATGGTGATGTTGTTGATGAGTCCACAATCTGTGCACATCCTCCACGTGCTCTCTTTCACGGGGACTATAATGACCGACATTGCACATGGGCTCAAGCTTTCCTTCACCCATCCTTTTTGCATCAACTCTTCAACCTGCTTTTGAATCTCTTTGGTCTCTTCTGGATTACTCCTATAGGCAGCCCTATTAGGAAGTGAAACTCTCGAAACAAGATCAATTTGATGCTCAATTCCTCTTAAAGGAGGCAAGCCATGGGGTATGTCTTGTGGAATGGCATCCTTAAACTCCTTTAAAAGTGTATGAAAACCTTGATGCAACTCAAGGGCACTAGAAGACAAACACATAATTTGGAATGAGTAAATACATTTGTTGTCTAGCTAGCATCACTATTTACCTCCTTAGGTTTAATGAACAAACTCTCTTTTATCACTAATTGTTTTTCACTCTTTCATTCTATTTTCGTTTGTTCTTTCTTTTCACTCTTTTTGCCATCTTTTTTTTTCAACTTTTCTTTCTCGAAAGACTATTTTCTTCTTTGATTTTCTTTTCTTTTTCTTTTTTTCAATCTCATTTTAATTTGATCCTCACACACCTCACCCTGGAGACAAAGGTGAGAGAACTGCCTTTTTACCTTTATGTAAGAAAGAATATCGATTGGTGACCCCATTGTGGATAACATCTCAATCATATTGTCACGGTTTATCAAGCAAAACATGGTCAGCTTCCATGGGAACCATATCACAAAGCACTTCATCAACATATTTTCCAATGGAGAATGTAAGCAACACTTGCTTATCCACAACCAGCTCACCATTGTCACTCAACCATTGCAATTTATATGGCTTAGGATGAGGGGTGGTTTTCAAACCAAGCATCTCCACTAATCTAGTGCTTGCAACATTGGTACAACTTTGTCCATCGATGATAAGAGAACAAATATTTCCATTCACCAAGGATCTAGAATGAAAAATGTTTTCTTTGTGTGTATCATCTTGATGTTTGCACAAACTTCTCATGAGTCTTCTTACCATTAAAAGATCTTCCTCTACCGATTGAAGAAAACCATCATCCTCCTATTCACTAGAGGAACTATGAGAGCTTTTAGATGACTCACTATTCACCTCTCCATTCTCCAACATAGTCATGGTCGTTTTGTTTGGACATTCGGATGCAATATGACCCTTACCCAAACACTTAAAACATTTAATTGAACTAGATTTATTGGAAGGGGTTGAGTAGGAGAAATAAGATTACCTCTTGAAGACTTTCTTTTAATGTGTTGTCAAGAAGAACCCTCCTTCTTGGAAGTGTCCTTATCCTTCCAAGATGAATAACCATATGAAGACTGCTTGTGGCTTGTTTTCTCTTCAATTATTGCTCCACTTTCACAGCCTTATGTATAAGTTCATCCAGGGTGTTGTGGCTTTGAAACTCTACAACATCTTGAATTCTAAGCTATCATCACTCTCTCCATTTGTACTTGATTTCACCACGTCATGGCATATCCCTCAAATTCTTAGCCAGCCAACTTCATTTTCTTTTGTTCACTAAAATTGTGACAGTTGAAAACTTGGTCAACTTTCATCTCCCAATCAGGGTAAGTCTTTGGGTCATAAGTACCTAGGAACTTGGGCAGTTTGACCTTCACATCATCCATTCATCTGATGCCTATGTCTTCTACCATCTTCATAACCATCATCACTCCCTTGAGCAGAATGAAGTGACCTATGATGTCTCCTTCTCTCCATGCCTTCCATTCTCCCACTCAACTCTTGAGTGCTTCTTTGTATCTCATCAAATCTGTCTCCCATCCTCCTTTCAACATTTCTTTGAAACTTATCCATTTGCTTAGCCAATGAAACCATTAGCTTAGCGGTTCTAGGGGAAGGTGGATCACAATCACTTTCGGACACCATTGCTACAAGAAAATGTTAGTAAAACAAATAAAATATTAGACCTTACCACTCACTAAGTGTTTACACTCTTCAACACTCGTGTTTCACACTTGTAAGACTTTTTCTATAAGGTTCACTCTTGTCTTTTTCCACTTACTAACTCTTCTTTAGCCCTTGAAATCAACCAAAGATTTCAATTCAAGGAGTAATCAAAGTGAAAGATGAAAAAAATCCAAACTTAACTTAAGAGGTCAAAGAATAAACAAAACTCTAAGACAAAACCTTAGAAGAAAACAAATAATAAAAGCTAAAAAAAGAAAGTATAACTTAAAAGGAATGTCAAACAAGACAAATAGGAAAATGAAAACACTATAGCTAAGTATAAACCACTGTAATTATGCAAAAAGAAAATACTAGAGAGCAATAGTAAGAATACACCAAAAGAGATAGCTATAAAATTTTGACTGTAACTTTTTTTTCTTTTTTTTTTATATTTGGGTCCTCATTTTTTTGATATTTTCATTTTGACCCCAAAATATTTTTGAATATTTTCTCTTTAGTCCTCCGTATTTTGTCTTTTGGGACCATGAACTTTTGAATATCTTTCGAAGACCAAAAGATAGGGTAATTCAACAAAAAGATAGGATAAGATAGGATAATTAGGGGTGTTCATCAACCGATCCAAACCGATGTAAACCGCGGTGACCGAACCGAAAAATTGAAAACCGAAATAACCGAAAATCAAAAAACCGAAAACCGAAAAAAAATCGAAAATTTTCACCGGATTGGATCGGTTTTCGGATTGGCCGGTGAAAACTGATCCAATCCAAACCGATCCAATTATAAACCATACCTTACCCTTTATCTACTTGGGCCTATTCCCCATCATAGCCCAAAAACCAAAAATGCAATACATTGCTCCTTATTTTGTCCAATTAACGTGTTTGTCTAATGAAAATTAGAAAATAATGTTTGTTTTTGTCCAATGAATGTGTTTGTTTATATTAGATACTCCTTATTTTGATAAAAATAAGTCTCATAAGTTTTATTTTTAGACTTTTTAAAAAACCGAAAATCGATCCAATCCAAACCGAAAAAAATTGGATTGTTTTGGATCAGATTTGAAAAAAAATTTAAACCGAATGGATGATCAAATGACCAAACCGAAGGAATTAGATCGGATGATTTTTTGTTTCAAAACCGATCCAATCCAGACCGTGAACACCCTTAAGGATAGTCAACAAAAAAGATAGGATAATTGAATACAAAAAGATAGGATATTCAAATCTGAATTTTTTTTCCATTTTTTTTGGAAAAAAATTAATTAAAGAGAACGAAAATTGTGCCTAAATTGATAGAAGTCTTTTCGAATTGCTCTCTGGATTCTAGCTCTGATTATCACATGATGACTACCAAGATATGAATGCTTAGATTGGATCATTTCCAGAGGCCAATTTCAAGATACCAATGATAGATAGTAGAACTTATTGATAAAAGGTGGGGAAGATAAAGATGGTAATGAATAACACCACGATCTGTATTGGAACGATAAGTTGAGGAGGATTTGCCACAAAGGAAAGCTTCCTTAATAAGAATCAATTTGGGTTCATCCAAAAACCAAGAAGAGACTAAGTTCTCAATTCAAACAAATGCTTAATTTAATTAAATCAATAGTTATTCAAAACTAGCAATGTCTGAGGACTTATATAGTTAAGCCTCTAATAAAACCTAAAAATGCATAGTTTGGACCTATTTAAGTCCACATTGAGGCTCATTACACAAATAAGAAATTACTAAATTATGACAATACGAAAATTATGAAAACTAGAAAAATTACAAAAGTTACGAAAGGAATTGCGCTAAGCGTGATATTCGCCCTAAGCGAGCTCTCCTAAAATCTTCAAGGTACTCTAAAGCTCTTTGTGTCTTCCTCCATCTTTGCCCTTTTTAAATAGGCCAGCCATGATTCTCTTGGTCATCTCTTTTTGTAGAAGCTTGGTTTTGGACATTGTTATTGGAACCTTCAATTCAGGGAGTGTTTCTAGAACTTCATGCTCTTTGGATAGTCCTCTATCAAGAGACAAGGGAAGCTTTACCCTTTTTCTATGCTTACAAAGTAGGCCACTTGATCATGAAAAACACTTCAAGTCCCACATTGGGAAAAATAACCGCACAAGCCCTTTTCTCCCCCTATATATAGAAGACACCACCAAGGCTTAGGAGCACCACAAAATAGAGTGGGCTTAGCATTAAGCATGGAGCTCCTCATAGTTAATATTTTTATCTTTCCCTTAAAGCTTCCAAAATTGGGAATAAGAGTTGTAGGGATCTTGGTGGACGACGCCACCAAGTTCGTGCAGGTTAATCAGAGTTTGTCTCCATGCTTTTTGGGTAAGTGTATTCTCCTATCCTTCCTAAGCTATTTCCTTCTTTAGTTGTTGGTTTAAGTATTTTATCTTATCTAAGGAACTAGATATCTTATCTTAATTTAGGAGAATGATATTAAAACCATGTGAATAGAGCAACCAGAAACGTGAATTTAATATGACAAATGAGCTATGAATAAGACTTAGGTTCCTTCATAAGAAATGTAGCCCTAGGTTACATCTAACTAATGGATTTGGTATCACCTAATTTGAACTTCTGTAACTCTATATATAGAACAATTAGTAAACAAATGTCAAGTTGTCAAGATTGTGCAATCAGTTCGTGTTCTTCTTAATTTTAGGCATAGTAGACAATTGAAGTGACTTTTGAGGTAAACATAGAAGTTGTAGACCATTGTATTAGCTTTAAAACAAGATAAAATGCAACTTTATAGGACTATTGAATACATGTATTGATGTTATAACTTGAATGGTGATTCATGAGTGTTCTGGAATCATTGAATGTTTTGCTTTATCTCTAAAGTGTGAATTGTAGTGTACGATATCTGCGTGTACATGGTAAATCAAGTGATGCCATGATAATGTCTTGAAAATATTTATATGCATCCTGAGTTCATGTGAAGTAGGGACCACCATGTTATTATGAGTTATGGTTAAATGCCATTGAGACAAGTGACCTAGCCTATGTGGGGTGAGAATGGACTCATGTGGTATTTTGAAAGTGAGTTACCTAGCCTACGTGGGATGAGAAATTGGTCACTATATGTGATGTGAGGTTCAATAGAACCACTTGTGCTTGAATGTTTGGCACATGTAACATACAAGTGCATTGTTTTTAAGTTGGAGGATTTGGTCGAGCTTAACTAGGGAGACCATGAATGAGTTGGAGTGTGACTCTACCCTTGGGAATTTGGAATCTCCATATAGCTCATGTTGATCCCATGGGTTGGAGTATCCTAGTAAGACATAGTAACCTTGATGCACCGCAGACAGTCTCGTATCGGTAAGAATGTATTAATGGAATCATGTGGATTTATTACTATATGTCCTCCTGAGCTTCTTTCACAAATGTTTTCTGGTACATTATGCATATGATAAAAAAAATAAGCAGCATCGCATTGCATATGTGCATTTTTGTGAATTTTCTAACTTGTGTGGTTTATAAAGTGGATGTCATGTGTGGCTTGTGTTGTACTTATGTTATGTGTTAATTATTCTATCCATAGTTTTGATAATGTGTATGTATCTATATGTTAAACTGTTGTGGTGACTTGTAATGCCATGTGATGTATCCCTTTAAGGGCATGATGAGAGATGTATCTAGAATTACATTATTGAGTATAGGCTAGAATGAATATTGTCTTTGAGAATAAATTGATATAAGGTAAGTGTTTGGGAGTAAAACTCGAAAGAAAAGTGGATTTGCCGCAAGAGAGAGAAATAGAAAGTTATAAAATTAAGTAACTTACTGTTTAAAGAAGAAACCTCGGGATATTAACGAAGATGAACTAGTGTAGTCAGCGATTACAAGGGATATGTTAGAGGAAAGTGTTTATGTTTGATGGGTGTAGACTTAACCATAGAAATAATTAGGTTTGGTAAGAACCTAGTGAAAGTAAAGCCATGAGAGACAAATGATTGGGTTATTCTGGTAGAGGAGTCTAACCCAACCTTAGAGTCCCTGGAGCAATCGCCAACACATTATGTCTCACCCCTTTAAGTTCCCTCCTTTTCAAGAAACAGGTGATGGCGTGTGTTGTTGGAGCATGAAGCCTCATGATGGAAGATGCAGCTTAGTTATTTTATTTTTCTATGTATTTTCTTATATGTTGTATGATGTGAATGTTACGAGAAATAAGTTGTATTTATACTATATATGGAATCAAGTTGCAATGTTTATGTTAGCTTCCATATGAGATTGTTGAATAAATGATTTTAATTTCCATATTCTAGAATCATAAGCATAATTACGATAATACCCTTAGGGTGTTACATACCATATTTCCCTTCATGAAGCTCCCTAATGACATCGGCCTGCTCTATGTGAAGGCACTTGAGGAAGGGTGAAGAGAAACCTTGTCAGTATAGGTCCCTAGCAATTATAGCATACCTTGCGGCTTTCGTTCTTAGCTTTCTTGCCTGTTGTTTGTCTGTCGGAAGGGTTCCTCTGAACAGGTATTCAACAATACTAGTTTTTCAACTCTCTGGTTCTTTCTCCACCTGTAAGCATTCTTTAGCCGAGATGCTGGAACGGGTAGGATTTGTTGGATGAAGGTTTTTAGTTGTCCAGGCCGGGGTGAGGTTCCCAATCTTGCCAACTCGTCGGCCCAATTGTTGGTGTCTCTATTGATGTGTTGCCTGAACCTCATCAAATTCTTCTTTGAGATTTTGGAAGGCATAAAAGTACTTCATAAACTAGGAATCCTTTATTTGGAAAACTTTCTTGACCTATTCAAACATGATTTTGGAATCTCTTCGGCACTTGACCTTTCCGACTCCAACCTCCTTAGCCAACCTGAGGTCGGCTAGCAGGGCTTCATATTTGGCCTGATTGCATGTAGCTTTGAAACTAAAATGTAGGGACTATGACAAGGTTACACAGTTTGACCCTTCCAAAATGATTCAAGCCTCATTACCATGCTAGTTGGATGACCCATTTACATGTAGATTTTTTTAAAAACTGAGGTTCAGGTGGATGAAATTCATTCATGAAGTCTGCCAAGCTTTGGACCCAGATGGTTCCCCTTGGTTCATAGTAGATTTCATACTCTGATAGTTCGATGGACCATGTCATCATCCTACTGACTAGTTTTGGCTATGGGAGAATTAATTTGAACGATGATCCAGTAACTCTGGAAATACTACCGAAGATGTCTAACAACATTAACTAGCACTAGCGCTACCTTTTCCATTAGTTGATACTGGGTTTCTGGATCCTGTAATACTCGGCTTACAAATTATATGGGTCTCAACTCATTCTTTTCCTCTTGAACCAATAATGCACTTATGGCTTCGACGAAGACCGAAAGGTACACTATGAGTTTCTTTCTGGTGCTTGGCTTTGAGAGTACCGGGGGATTGCAAGCATGGTTTTTAACTATCGAAAGGTCTCTTCACATTCATCATCCCATTGAAAATTCTTTGTCCTTTTGAGGATATTCATGATCGATTTAGCTTTCTCGGTGATCCTAGGCAAGAATCTAGATAGGGAGGCTATCCTTCCGACCAACCGTTGTGTCTCTGACATTCCTGGGACTTCTCATTTCTAGAATATCCTAACACTTATTAGGATTTTCTTGTATCCCCTTGTGCATCAAAATGAAACCCATAAACTTCCCCCTTTTTACCCTGAAGATGCATTTTCGGAGTTTAATCTCATGTTATGCTTTCAGAGTTGTTTGAATACCTCCTTTAGGTCCTTCATGTGAGCCGACATGTCATCGGATTTGATGACCATGTCGCCGACATATACTTCTAGGTTTCGATCTAGCTGAGCGTTGAATATTTTGTCCATCAGTCGTTAATAGGTAGCTTCGACGTTTTTTTAGTTTGAATGGCATGACTCTATAACAATAGTTTGCAGACTTGGTTATAAATGTTGTCTTATCTTCATATGTCGGGTTCATTCTAATTTGGTTGTAGCCTAAGTAGGCGTCAAGGAAACTCAACATCTTGTGTCCCATTGCCCCATCAACAAGTCGACCAATGCAGGGAACAAGGTATGTGTCTTTTGGCCTGGCATGATTCAAATTTGTATAGTCTGTGCACATCCTCCACTTGCCATTTGGCTTTTTCACCATGACCACATTTGATAACCACGTCAAAATAGAAAGAAAAATTATAAAAAAACTTCCTACGGGGTCTTAGGATAAACAAATTTAATTAAATTAATGAGTCCGTTTTTACGTTATTTTGCATTGTATTGTTCAATTCCTTTATTTGTTATTTGGGAGATTTATTTCTCACATGATAATTCATTAAATTATAGAATGGATTTTTACCTATGCCTAGATCTCGGATAAATGAAAAATGACCACATTTGATAACCACATAGTATAGTCTATCTCTTTGGTGAATCTGGCTACCACCAACTTGGTGGTTTCTTGCAGCACGACCTGACATTGCTCACTCCCCATCTTTCTCCTTTTTATGCACTATAGGTTTAACATCTCGACATATTGATAGATTGTGGTAATGGAAAGCTAGATCTATCCTTAGCATGTTGGCTGCGGACCATGCAAACAAATTGATGGTAGCCAAATTCACCAAGGAGATAGACTATACTACATGGTTATCAAATGTGGTCATGGTGAAAAAGCCAAATGGCAAATGGAGGATGTGCACAGACTATACAAATTTGAATCGTGCCTGCCTAAAAGACATATATCGGCTGCCATCAATTTGGCAGTTTCTTGCCACACGGCCCAACATCGCTCACTCCCCATATTTCTCCTTTTTATGCGCTATAGGTTTAGCATCTCAACATATTGATAGCTTGTGGCAATGGAATCGATCCTTGGCATGTTGGCTGCGGACCATGCCTTGATTATTTGCTATTGCGAATCTTGTCTTCACTAGGAAGTTGGTTGTCGAGTTGAGTGAATTGTTGTTCCTTAGTTCCTAGTTGAAAAGTGCAAGTTTCTTGAACAGGCCAAACCCTATTATCGTCATCGGTTCTCAGATCTAGATCTAACTCTTGGGGTTCTTTAGTGCTGACTACAATTTCATGAAGTGTACGGTGTGCCGAGACCCTTCGCCCGTGCAAGGACTGAGCTTGAGACTTTACATACAGCATTCTCTAACGGTCCTTTGATTGACATGGACTGTTATGATGGAACCCAAATCCGACGGGAACTTCATGGCTAAATGAGGGGTATACACCATTGCCCCCAATGCATTTAAAGAAAGTCGACGAAGGAGTATGTTGTAGGAAGTCTAGGTGTGTACTATCACATATTATATTTTCAAATCTTTCTATTGTAGCCCTTTGTGGCCAAACTTAGTGTATAGCCATATGCATCCTTTAATTTTAACCCTCTCTGGCAAAATCAAAAAATGGGTCATCATGGAGGAGTTCTGACTCTAGGATTTCCAACTGCTTGAACGTGTTCCAAAAGAAAATGTTCATTGAGCTACCTTGATCGATCAACATCTTTTTCACGATGTAGTTAATAATTTCCACACTTATTACCACCGGATCATCTTGAATCAGGTCTATTGTTTTGAAATCAGCCATCGTGAAGGTAATCAATGGCATATTCGGTGCCTTGTGAAGAGAGACCTTGTTAATTGACTGAACCTATCGAAGGTGTCTCTTTCGTGCCGAGGTCGTTGCTCCCCTCTAGTGAACCCTTCGACATTGGTGTTGATAACACGTCAAGGTCGATCCAGGGCCTTCTTTCCCTTTTTTGGATTGGCTCTGACTCTTGTGTCTCTGAGCTTTTGGGGATCAATATCGATCCCTTCCCCTATCAAAGTTATGCCTGTAATTCAGATGTACGAGTTTGATGAGGTCTTCAACCTTGTCTCTTAAAACACTACATTCTTCTGTGGAATGTCCTCGATTACGGTGATATCGACAACACTTTGAGAAATCAGCTCGAGGCGAGTTGTTTGCCCTCTTCAGCATGGCAAGGCTCTTAGTGGCCAGAGCTTGATCCAAGATCTGAGATATGCTTATAGTGAGGGGGTATATTGAGCGTAACGAGATTCTCATGGTGGCTGATCCCTCTGCCCATCATCTCTTGCCCTACAAAAGTTTGGCTTGTCGGCCTCTTTCTTGGTTGAGGTAGTTTTAGCTCGTACCTGGTTCCCGTACTCAGCCAATTCCTCCATTTCCATGTACTTGGTTGCTTACCTCCGTAACTCATTCATGTCAGATGCAACTTTTTTGCATAAATTGTTCATTAAAAGGACCCGACCTGAGATCAAGTGGTGCATAGCCACCGCTGAATTCAAATTTCGGATATTCAGTGCAATTTTGCTAAAGTGTTCCTTGAACGTCTGAAGTGGCTTTTTCTCATCCTATCAAATATTGACCAAAGCTACGGATGTCAGGTGATATGGTTGGCTAGTTGTGAATTGTGTTCAAAATTAAGCTGCCAATGTATCAAAGGAGTCTACCGTGTTGGGAGGGAGATAGGTGAACGAGTGGAGGGCTTGACCCTTTAGGGAGGTGGGAAATACTTGACATAAAACAACATCATCTATATTGTACAGGCTGACCTGCATGATGTAAACGTCGAGGTGCTTGTCTGAGTCGATAGTGCCATCGTATTTATTAATGGTAAAGATTTTTCCAATTGGGAGGCAGGGTGTCTTCCATGATGCCAGGTATGAAAGGATTCTTGAGTTGTTGTAATTTCCTTCCCAATGTATTCACGGATTGCGGGTGCGTGTCTTGCGACACACTAACATTGGTGGCCTTTGGAATTTCACACATCGTCGACTTCGCCTTGGCCCCTACGGGTAGGTCCCTTTCCGATTGTTGGCTGCGGTTGGCCTCTCACAGCTATACGTTCTCCTAATGCAGGGTGGTTATTTATTCAACATGATGTCGATGTATCTCTAACACTTAGGCCCACCGGCGGATCTATGTATAATTGAGGGTGGGCAGATGCACCCCCTCATTTCAATAAAATCACTAGTATTTGTCCTAAAATATTATATTTTACATCCTATAATTTTATATTTTGTACCCTCTAATTTTATGTATTTGAACATCCTTACCGTTCAAATGTAAGAGTAAGTAAATACACCATCTTATTTTAATAAAATGTAAAAAAAAAAATCATATTTTGCACCCCATAATTTTATGTATTTGAACCTCCTTACCAGTTCACATGTAAGAGTAAATAAATGCACCCTCTTATTTTAATAAAATGCAAATATTTATCTTAAAACTTTATATTTTTTTCCTCTTATCTTTGTGTTTGAATCCAACTATCCCATATAATAATGATAATTATTAATTTTTATTTTTTAAATAAATTGCCCCCACTGGTCCAGGATCCTAGATCCGCCATTGCTTAGGCCTGAAGCATCCAGAACATGGAGGATAGATTTGTTTGATCCTCGACATAAGCCTCTTCATGCTGATGGTTTTCAAGTAATATCCATTGTTGCTTTGTTGCTTCCTGTATACGTGATTACCATAACTCTTGAGGCTGGGGACTATCTTACTCGACCTCACGGTGGGGCCAAAATGTTCCTGTCAAACAATGACCAAAGAATATCTCTCCTGCCGAGGGATCTTCACGCTAGTCTTTTTCTTCTATTTGTTCTAAATGGGTTAGCCAAGATGGAGGTACCTTTAAAAGGCATTTTGACGCTCAAGTTAGGGTTCGGCTGAGAGTAATTTGTACGGATAGTCAAATAACTATGCAGTTCCTATGAATTGAACAATGTTTTTACTTAGGGGTTTTCTCCTTTTTATACAAACCTTTGTGGGCCATCATGTCCCATAGTGGGGGTTAGACACTCTAAACTTTTCCTTTTCCTTAATTAAACTGTCCTACTTTATCAAAGGTTTAACTACCTTGTCTGTGGGATGGTCAAAGTTTTCTCGTGCCAAGTGTGTATTTGGTGGGGCTGAACAAGGGATATTGACCTTGCTGAATACCTATCCAGGATACTTATATTATAAAGTTAAAATTTTTAAACTACACATTAATTAAATCTAATTAGTTAATATATTTAGTATAAAGTACTATTTGGATTCTATGCTTAATAACTTCTTTATATACTTAAATTTCTTGATTTATATTTAGATGATAATGTTAATTCTTTTACATGAACCTAAAATAAAATATATTAAAATTATTATGATTATAATTTTAAATTACTTGGTTAATAATATTATAAATTAAATTAGTTTTACTTTTTTTTAATGATAAAAACTACAAATATAATTCATGAGAGATAATTTTGTTCAAATCAAATAGGATTATTATGGCTAATAAATATCTTTTTTCTGAGTGTTTAACATAACTTCATTCCTAAGACTAAACAATTTTTTTTATAATTTCAAATCTTATAAAATTATTTTTATCTATAAATCATATAAAATAATTTTATAAATAAATAATTTTATCGAATAATATTTATATTAAGAAGTTGAAATTTTTATACTAAACATTAATTTAAAACCAATGAGTTAATATATTTATTATAAAATAATATTTTCACTCTATGTTTAATAATTTAATATACTAAAATTTTGTTGATTAATATTTATATAGTAATTTTATTTTTTACATAAATATAAAATAAAATGTGTTAAAATTAATTTATTAAATATATTTTTTACACCGCATACACATTCTAAGACGATTTTTGAAAACTGTCGTCGTTTCGCTGTCGTAAAATGCCTTATTTGTAGTAGTGCAACCCAATCAAATTTGATCAGTTCGGTTTGGTTTTCAGAAAAAAAAAATGAAACCCAACCCAACCTATTCATGAACGGTTCGGTTTGGTTCGGATCACTGGATTACCCATTTAATTTTTTTTAGAACTACTATTTTATATCACGATTCTTTCAAATATCTCATACAATTAACACAATATTATCAAATGTATTAAAGTAGTCAAATTGATTCATTTAATACCATCAACATAATATTATAAAATAGACTTATAATATAAATTAAAACAAAAGATTTGTGAACAATATTTACTATAATAGTCTGAATCATAACTGAATCTTACAAACCAAGCTTTGTTATAACCAATTTTGTTGCAACCATATTTGTGAAACAAACAAATAAACAAAATATGATTCATTAATATTATAAACATGGTAAACAACATATGAAAAAAAAGGTGAAACAAATAACAATATACCTAAAAGTAATACATTAAGAAGTTCGAGCACTTGCAGTTTCAAGACTTGGAGACCCAATATTAGCAGTATTTAAAGCCAAACCAAACAACTCTAAAAATTTAAACACAACCCCGTTAGCACAAAAATTAATTGATATTTTATACAAATATAAAAATGAAATAAGAGATTAATGATTATACACCTGATTCAATCTTTTCCGCTTCATTTATTTCAAGTTGCAAGTCATTAACATTTTGCTTAGTAGATCTAAGCCAATTTTGGGTACAAATGAGAGCTTCAATAGTAGTAGGACTCAAGGAACTACGAAATGAATCCAGAATTCTACCCCATGTACCAAATGCAGACTCAAATGATACAGTAGATACAGGAATGACCAATATATCTCTAGCCATACAGGAAAGAATATAATATTTGGATGTCTTCAATTTTCACCAATTCAAAATGTCAAATTCAGGGTGGTCATCTTCAACAATTCTTTAAATCCTGATTGAGAGTTGAAGAATTAAATTTGTCAAACGCTTCTATATGATCTCACAACAATTCTCTCAATGCTGCAAACATAAACTCTCTAATATTATTTGAAATGGAATGCATACATGAACACCAAAATATGTTTCTATTTATACTAATTTAAAGATATGATTTTAACCAATTTTTGAATGCAATCCTAAATATATTCTATCATATTATCCAATGCAATCTTAAAGATATTTTATTATATTATGCAATG
Organism: Glycine tomentella; assembly: GCA_007407185.1. Lineage (NCBI taxonomy): Eukaryota > Viridiplantae > Streptophyta > Magnoliopsida > Fabales > Fabaceae > Glycine > Glycine tomentella. The sequence goes on from PYAF01001048.1 coordinate 577,177, forward strand.
CAATTTGAAAAATATTCTATCCTTTTTTTTAATGCAATATTAAAAAATATCCTATCTTATTTTTGAATGCAATCTTAAACATTTACAATATCATATCTTTTTTTATTGTCAAATTATTTTTTTAATTTTTCATATATATATAAATAATAAAATTTATATTATTATTACGGGTTCATGGATCGGGTCATCGGATCAACGGATCTGTAAATTTAAACCCGTGACCCAACCCGTACATGAACGGTTTTGATCGGTTCGATTTTGACCCAAATATATAAATGACCCAACCCAAACTGTTCAGATCGGTTCGGATCGGTTTGGGTTCACAGGTGACCCGTACTCGTGAACACCCTTACTAGTAAGACTAAACTTTTTTTAAAAAAAAAATTAAACCTATAAAATTATTTTCACTGATAAATCATATATAGTAATTTTAATTAATTTCATAAATAAATATTTTTGTTGAGTAATATTTATATTTTAAAGTTAAATTTTTAATATTAAATATTAATCTTAATATAATTAGTTAATACATTTATATAAAATATATTAAATATTAATTTTAATAACTTCATATACTCAAATTTTGTGGATTAATATTTATATAATAATGTTATTTTTTAACATGAATATAAAATACAATATATTAAAATTAATTTATTAAATATATTTTTACTATAAATAGTTTTAAGTTAACTTATTAATAGTATCATAAATTAAATTAGTTTTCGGATTTTTAGTGATAAAGATGAAAAGTATCATTTATGAGAGATAATCTTATTTAAATTTATTATGGGTAACAAGTATCTATTTTTAAGTATTTATCATAACTTCATCTCTAAGACTAAAATAATTTGTTTTTACTTTTTAAATCATATAAATTATATTGAATAAATATATATAAATAAACATTTTCTTTGAATGATATTTATATTATGAAGTTTTATTTTTTAACTAAACATTAATTTAAATATAATTGGTTAATATATTTTAAAAAATACTATTTTGACTCTATATTTAATAACGTCATTGCTAATTTTTTATTTATTTATATGAGAATGTTATTTTTTTTACATAAATATGAAATAAAATATATTCAAATTAATTTATTAGATATATTTTATTATAAAATATTTTTAAATTAGTTCTTTAATAATATTATAAATTAAATTAATTTTAATTTTTTAATGGTAAAAGACCACAAATATCATTCATGAGAGACAATGATGTGAGGCACAACCATTTCAAGTGATAAATTGGTTTTTTTCCTTGTATTTAACACAACTTCATATTTAAGAGTAATTTTTTTTTACTTTTAAATCGTATAAAATTATTTATATTTTAGAAAACGTATAAAATAATTTAAAATAATGTAAATAAACATTTGATTGAATAAATATTTAATTTTGAGGTTGAAATTTTTATACTAAAAATTAGTTAAAATCTAATCAGTTAATATATTCTTTTACAAAATTTTACTTTTGACTCTCTTTTTGAAAACTTGATCTACAGAATTTCTTTGAATAATATGTATATAAGAATTTTAAATAAATAAATAAATAAATAATAAATATATGAAAAATATTTTCGTTTGATGACTTTTCTAAAAAAACCAATTAAGTGTAATACAATTAAATTATTTTTTCTTATTAAATATTCTATTTGCATCTAGTTTAATTATATTTTACTTTTGAAATTGTTAAAATATTTTTTATAAACTATAATGTTATAAAATTGATATGTTTTTTTACAATATAGTTGTAAGATAATTGAATTATTTTACCATTTATTTTATAAAATTAAAAAATATTTAAATCTAACAAAAGTTAAACTATTTATATTTTTTACATAATAAACTTACATACCATTTTATAAATATTTAAATGAAATTAAAAATATATGAGCCTATGACTAAATATGTTTTATCTTTTTGAATACTCTTTCAGTCTTTCTGCTTGTTTGAAGAACTTAATTACCTAGTTATGTTATGTCAATAAAAATACTTAATTTTATAAACATATGTATTTCAAACACATGTGATGTAATCCCCTGCATTGCATGAATATCATACTGATTTGTGAAATTTTTTTTGAAAAGTAATAAAGGATTAAATTATATTTTATTTTATAAATTATGAAATTATAATGTAAACTAAATTATACAAAATGGTATTTTATTTATGTAAATATTTTTTCTTAAAACTAAATAAAAAATTATATATGATTTTTAAACTTATATTCATTACTCAAATATTTTTATTTTAAAAGTATTTGAATATTAATTAACTATTTTTTTATATTTTAGTCAATACAACAATTTAAATTTATGTGTCACAATTATAAATATACTATATATAATTTTTTGAATATTAGAATAAATATTATATATGATTAAATTATGGTTATATTAATATATAATTTTAACTATGTTCACAATTATTATTAAATATATTTAATATTTTTCTACAAAGTTAACTTTTTGTCTATAAAACAGAAAACAGAAGGACGGATTTTTGCACCTCTAAGCTCTAATTAAACCAGTACAATTCAGCCGGCTTTACAGTTTTACTAAAAACCGTAGACCCGGACAGGTTTTGTGACCCGGGTCGGGTTGAGCATTTTTTTTTTTTTTTTTTTTTTTTATAGAAAAAATAAAAACGACCTCCAAAAAGCTTGAAACGGTGCATTTTTGTGTTTTACACTTCGGAGACTGAGACTGTTGTGCCTTCACATTCGTTCAACTCACAGCAGCAGCGAACCCTAGACCTGAACGGCTGAACCTCGCCGTCGCACGCCGTCTACGGATGCGGAGGCAAACCGTCGTGTCTGAACTTGCGCTGTTCGTCGCCGTCGCATGCCCTCTAAATAGCTGAATCTAAGGTAATGATACTTTGATATTTGATAATTTTTTCTTCATTCCTATATTGGCTGAACATATATCACAGAATTTATCTACAATACTAATTATTATTTTTTGGTTCATATCGATTGTACAATGAAAATCTCTGCAACTATAGCAGCAATATGTACAAACATAAAGTTTATCCATAACTTTAATACAAATGGTAGTGCTACAGGCACTCAAATTGAAACGACAAAGGGCAATGTTCTTTGCCAAATAAGTATTTATTTTAAAAAATCCAATCCATGCTCACCCTTAGGACCTTAAGGCTTTGTTTGGGAGTTAGGAGGGGAAGGGAAGGAAAGAGATTAAGGGGAAAGGAGGGGAAGGAAATGGAGGAAAATGAGGTCCTTCCTTCTTGTTTTTTGTTTGGGAGTTAAAAATATATTAAGAGAAGGAAATTAAGAGTTAATAAGATGTTAAATGTGAAAATTATATAATTTAAATGTAAAAATATATTAAAAATATATTTTTGAATTTATAATTGGGGGAGGATAGTAATTTTATTATTTTTTCTTTTAAAAAGTCCCCAAATTGGGGGAACAACAAATTTAATGGTTTGGAGGAATTCAGAGGAGTTTTAAAAATCCTCAAATTCTTTTCCTCAAAAGCTAAAACTCCCAAACAAGGAGGTGTTATTACCCAAATCTTTCCTTTCCCTTCCTTTCCCTCTAAAATCCTTCTCCCAAACAAAGCCTAAATGATTGGGTTGAAGTGTATGTTATTACTTATATATTTATTTATTTATTCTCGTTCCTGGCAGGGGTCGAAGTGTTCATAGATTAAGGAGTCATGGAAGAGGTAGAGGAGGATCAGCGTCGTCGTTTGAAGCTTGAAGAGGCCCTTGAAATCCAATCCCTCAGGCGCATCATTAGTGCTTACCTCAAGTAATTGCTCTTTTTCTGTTTCTCTTCAATTTTTTGTACTTTGGTAATCACCATTCAACAATCTAAGCAAAAATGAAGTCTTGTTTTTATTTTTATTCAATTCAGGATGCCCAGATATATATATATATATATATATATATATATATATATATATAAATGGAGTTTTTATTTTTTAGTTTTGTTTTTACTTCTGTGTTTTATTTATTTTATTTTATTTTCTTGTGTTGAGAGAAAATAAATAAATACTTGACACTGATCTATAAAAATAGAGTTTTTTTTTTTTTTTTTTTTTTTTTTTTTTTTTAAATTTGTGTGGCAAAGTTATTTTATTTTATGAATTATACAGAAGAGGGAGCGATGAATCAGTGTTCAATTCTCTGGTTTGAGATGTCTGGTGGAAATAATGCTTTTATTTTTCAATTTTACTTTTAAAAGTCTAAATTTCCAATGCGCATTCAGCCATTAGTGTGTAAAACCGCCAGAACACTGTTGAATTCTGTATCTGTATTGGTAAAGATTGTTATATGTTGTTCGTTTGCTATATTTTAGTGTGTTAATACTTGTTTCTTTGTTTTTTGTTTCTTTCATAATATTTTTAACAAAATGATAACCCCAGTAACACTGAAGCGTAATCTTTCATTGACTTGTTCTGATCAAGCTATCCTGATGCCGCAGAAGAGGATGTTAGAAGAAATGAGAGGTCTTATAGGAAGCTTCCACCTTCCCATAAGGTAATTTTGTTCTCTGCTTTTGCTTGATATTCTGCTAGGCACAATGTTGATGTTTGGTTGTTCAGTTTCCTTTTTCTGACACTATCTGACTTGATATGAACTGTGGCACAAGTCTAGGGCCTGGGAAAAGGACCTAGGTTTTAAATTGCTGCCATGGTTATGGTTGTGGTTTTATCAGTATCCTTGATAATGCGGGAAATTGAGGACAAGTGTGGCTGCTATGGTGGTCATGGAGAGTCCTAAAACCTTGATGTTGCAGCCGAAATTGTGGTCGCAGACTGTTTTTTATAACCTTGAATAGGAAAAAACTTAGATGCAGTTTTTTAGGTGATTTTGGTGTTGTTCTTCAATCTGAATTAGAGTTTCACCTCAGTAACCTATGCTAATCTTTATGCCAACCTTTATTACACAAATTATTCAGTGATGTGAAACTCCACTTTTGATTGGAGAATAGTGCTAAAAGCATATACAGAAATGCATCTAAGTTTTGTCCCATAGAATAGTGATATTTCCTTGGTATGACAGTTATTTCTGGCTTGTGTCTTCCTAAGCTTGAGCAAGATGGATACTCTTTGGCCAATTCAGACCGTATTGATTGAGATTGTTGAGCTTTTGTCCGTCAGTCACTGTTAATAATGCAAAATAGAAGCAAAATGACAAACACCTAATGGATCTCTTTGATGGGTTGCCACTTGGTTTTGGTGCTGTCCAAATTTCAATATGTGTGGTTATTGACAGTGGCAAAGAGATGGGTTGAAACCTGCTTTCTTGTCATATGCAAATAGAGATAATATGGATAGATTGATGGAATTGTGTGAATTATCAATCTAAAACTGCATATATAATTATATATATGTTTTCCTTGTGCAGGATTTATTACAGAAATTATTAACTCCAATCTAGCAGTGTCTAACAGTCTAATCAACATAGTTTCCCCAGTTTTAGTTGCTGTCTTGTAATTTCTTCTAGCACCTTCTGTTCATTTTATATTGCCTTGTTTACTGAACCCTTTTTTTTTGTGTTTGTAGGCTTTGTTATCCCACTATCCTCGAAAGTTTCAAAGATTACGATGGTACATTATACTTGCTTTTTTTTTCTTTGCTTTATAATTTCTCTCACTTTTTATAATCTTATAAAGAACAAAAAAATGTTGAGATTTCTGAATTTGGTTGATTTGAACTTCTTCCTGTGTCATTACTTTCATAGATAATTTTTGTTCCCAAACAGAAAAAGCACTTCGGGAGGATTAAATAATTTTAGTTTTTGGCATCAAATTAGAATATTTTATTTTTATTTTTTTATGTATAGTTATAGTTACAACACAACAGTTTTCTATGCTTCTCTTCTCTCTTTCCAAACAATATACAATAAAAATAAGATATTGTGATATTTGAATAATTTTGCCTTGGACTCTGTTTGCTTGCAAAAACAAATCATGCTTTCTCCCAGAAGAACAGAATCTTGAGCTAAACAAAGATGTTCTAACCTTTTAATGAGGCATATACTGGTTTTGGTGGTTGTGATGTCTGTGCTTTCTCTGAATTGGTTATCTTTTTTCAATATGCATTGCTTAAACTTAGGATTCTTTTACCATGATAATCTTTGATATCCCTGGTATATTTTTTGGTAAATGTGGAAGTTTTCTTAAATCACTTACCAGTTTACCTTCTTAATAAAGAGCTCAATTGGCATGAAAAAATGTTCATGTTCAGTGGAAAATTAGAATTTTAACAAGCACAATTCAAAGTGGAGGGGAAAATTAGAAATGTTTTTTTTTTTTTTGCTCTCATTTTCATGTTTTTAGTGATTTTACTTGCTATAAAATGATTAATTGGACATGAAATGAATGCATATGGATGTCATAGCATGTTCTAGCAGTTAATAATGGATATTGTGGTTTGTTGTGCTTTCCATTGGTGCAGGTGTATCTCAATGAATACTCATTTCATATTCAGCATGCTTCAAGTCAGAATCAAATCTTTCTGTGGCTTATTTGTTTTCTGTTTTACGGTCATATTTGATATTTGATATAATGAACATTTTAGGCATTTGAACCTCCACTTGACATGAGCCAGGACGCTGATTTTAGTGAAGATCCACATCCTGAATCTGCCCAAAAAGATCATTTAGTTTCTGAAGGGATTAGTGCTTGTTCATGTGAGTCAGCCCCTGTGAGAATAACATGTTCTGTATCCGATCAACATTGTTGTGTGGAAGGTAGCAATCATGTTTGCAGATCACAAGCACAAATGCATTCCAATGAGGTCTTTGAAGCACTGTGATTTCATGTCCTTTTTGATTCAGTAGATAAGAATTATGATGTTTCATTGGTTCTATCATTGTTTTTTTCATTTAGAAATTTGACTCTGTAGATAACAACAGGAGGTGGGCATTGAGATTCGCCACCAGTCAAATATTGGGAACCATTCTCCAAGCTCGATACATACTAAAGAAACTAGGGAATATTGTGGAAGTCTTATTGCTGATTCCAATGGCAATGTAATTCCTTGACTGTTTTAACATTGTAAATCTTTTCATATTTTAGAATCACTATTTAAGATGGTTGTAAGTTGTGCAAATTCCTCGTGGTTAGTTGATGTTAATGCTATGGTAATTCTTGAAAAAAATGAATAATGTTGATACACTTCAGAGTAATTGGATAAAGTCGAAACTTCACTTTACTGCTGGTGATGTCTTCCTGCACTTTAGCACCATGACACATTTTTAAATATAATATCTGTTAGGTTCATTAAAGCATATCCTGATATGTTGGAACTTCTCTTTCATCCTCCTGTCCTCAATATCTCAAATGTCCTTGCAAACAATCAAAGTGTATTCATAACAATTAAGTCAATGACAACTGAGACATTGTGATAGATGTAGATGGGGAAAAGTGTATTATAGGAGGTTCCCTTTGTAGCTGTCAGTTAGTTGAGACAGTTAGGAACTTAGGATAACTAACTGTTAGTTATAACTAACTGATTGGTTAATAGCTGTTAGGGGACAGTATAAAGAGTGAGTGAGTTTATAGGGAGAGGGGATCTGTTGGATTGTTGGAGGGTGGTGATACCTCAAAAATCACTTGTTCTCATTTTAGGAGTTGGAAGCTCCCACTTAATAATAATACATTTTCTTTCTTTCTCTCTTTTCTGGTCCAGTTCTATCACATTGCCTGGAGACAGTAATAACTAGATTTCAAATCTCATTTGAGTCATCTGTCATTTACTCGAACTTTATGGAAAGTTGAAATACAATGTACTATTCTGGATGGATATTTGAGTTCTAAAGAAATAACTCTTGCATAGTATCTTTTAATGGGTCAATTCTATGTCAATTTCAAACTTCATAGCAATCTTTAGATATGTAGACTGTCTTTTTCCAATAGAATTAATCTTTGGTATATACTAATAATTGTGTTTTGCAGTATTAGTTTTACTCTATATGCAACCATACTTATCTAAACCCCTTTTTAACATCTTTATTTCAGGTACCAGTCACCTCATCACAGCAACAATGGTTGAATCCATCTTTAAAATTGAATGTTCCTTTAGTTGATGTAGATAAGGTATATTTATGTTTTCAGCATCATTCTTTTCAGTTGTTAATTGTTCCAATGCAGGATTATGGAAAGGTTTGGGTTTTAATGGGCAGTTAACTAAGTTAGAGAAATAGGGCAGATGGGAGAGAAAATAAACTTCCACTTGACACTATGGTTTGATTCCATCAGAGTAGGAGCGTAGCGTACTGCAATAATTCACAAATTTGTCTTCTTATCTTCTATCAAGAGAAAGCATTAGAGTTGTATAACTTAACCTTGTACTATGCTCTGTATTTTTCATTTTTCTCTTAGTAAAAGAATTCTTGTGAAGTGGGGCTTTTATGGGGCTTTTATATGGTTTTGTTGCTTATATTTATTTTGTTATTGCTTTTACCTCAGGTGCGATGTATAATAAGGGACATAGTTAGGGACTGGGCAGCAGAGGTACTGCCTGTTAATTTATTGCTTTGTTTTTTAATACAAACTTTAATTTTGTTTATCATGAAAAAATTGATTGTTTACCCCCTTTTTTGCTTTTGCAAATGTGTCTTATTAGGGTAAAAAAGAACGTGATCAGTGCTACAATCCTATACTTGAAGAGCTTAATATGCTATTCCCTAATCGCAGTAAAGAGAGGTAGAACTTAATATCTTGATACTGGCAGAAATTCTTACTTGGTTTGAAGATTGTATCCACAATTTGTTTTTCACTAAAAGCATGAAATTTCTTAAACAGTCCACCTGCATGTTTAGTTCCTGGTGCTGGACTTGGTCGGCTTGCCCTGGAGATTTCATGTTTAGGTGCGTATAAATTAACAGGCTTACATAGGAATTATGTTTAGTATACTTCTATTATAACTAATACATCATATTATGATGCAGGATTTATTAGTCAGGGAAATGAATTTTCATACTATATGATGATATGCTCGAGCTTTATTCTTAACCAGTAATAATAAGGGTTATCTCTTTCATGTTGATCTTGTTAATGTTACAATGATTACTTGTTTGTTTTGAAGTCACAAAGTGTTGATTGCTGTTCTGATTTTTTGGTCTTTTCGCTTTTTGTTCTCAATCAATTGGCTTGATGGAACATTTAAGTTCCCAAACTGCTGGTGAGTGGACAATTTATCCTTGGATTCACAGCAATTGCAATTCATTATCAGACAGTGATCAACTTCGTCCTGTTTCAATACCAGATATTCATCCAGCCAGGTAAATACATTGATATTTTTAATAAAAGAAAATTTATTAGTATAAAAAAGGGTTGCAAAAAGGAACCATAATAACTGTTAGAGATGTATATAAAATCATTCATGTGTCTTCATCTAACAACTTAATCTTTTGGGGTAGTTGATTCATGATGTAGTATCAGAACCTCTGACCAAGTGGTCTAGTGTTTGATCCTTGCAGCTCCATTCCCTTAATAAAAGGTTGAATTTCAACACATGGTAGGTGGACTTGTGCATTATCTACACTTCAAGCCTGAAAGTCTCATACATGAGGGGCTGTGTTAGAGATTTAATAAAAAATCATTTATTTTTATTCACCTAACATCTTATGATCTTGGTATAATTAGTTACAATTACACAAAAATTGCTGTTTAAGTATTTGATTATCTTGTTCTATTAGGCTAAAAAAGTAAGACCTGTTCAAATATGTTCTTGTTATCCAATACAGTGAATGGAGAACATTAGTAATTTGTAGAAATACTAAAGTATCAGTAGATCTTATGGTATGATATAATCATGATATTCTTGGACTGGAGCAGTGCAGGAATTACTGAAGGTTTTTCCATGTGTGGAGGTGACTTTGTTGAAGTTTACAGTGATTCCAGCCAAATTGGTAGGAGAAACTATCTACAGCTATATATATTTCTTTAATCAGCGATATTATGTCAGCAGCTCTTAAAGAGTAAACTTAAGTATCAGGAGTGTTCTGGTTCTATTCATTATGTGTCTGCTTTGGTGATTCATCATGTTAAATTAAGCAACACATACAATACAAACTATGAATATGGAATGTTACGATGCTACAGTGATTGGAAAATGAGCTGCTTCAAATGCTTGAACTTGTTTAGGGTCATTGAGTTGATGAAATTGAATGATATATTTTGAATTTTCAATCTATACATTAATTGTAATACATATAATGCGATATGGCCACATTTTAGTGTATACAGCCGGATTTAACCTCTACTGCTTTAAACTAACATATTGCTGATTCAGAACCTCATTAATAATTGTCCTCTAAAATAGTTAAAATTTGAACCCTGACAGTTAGGATTTGAACAAAGGATGACTGCCGCATAGTTCTCTAGTCAATTGTAGTAAGTTTTTAAATGCAACAGGCTCAGGGAGCATGACACATGGATCACCCCTACGCTGTCTGGAGATACTATTAAAAAGTTAATTGATCTTGCACAAACTGAGCTTGACATTATAATTCCTACTCTGCCATCTATATCTAATTATCTATACTAAATCTGATATATAACACGCTATCTCTAGTATAATAATCTCTAACGAGACTTAAAATGGCCATGCAGGTGCATGGGATGCAGTTGTAACTTGTTTCTTTATCGATACTGCTCATAATATTGTTGAGTACATTGAAATAATTTCAAAAATTTTGAAAGATGGGGGAGTAAGTTCTTTAATCCAAACCTTCAAATAGATACCATGTATCTACTTTCTTTCCTGTTGTAGTAACACATTTGCTTGTTGCCATTTCCATTTAACTCTTGTAGTTCATAGTGGGTGACATTGATATTATGACAGGTTTGGATAAATTTGGGACCTCTACTTTATCACTTTGCAGATATGTATGGACAGGATGATGTATGACTCCTTTTCTTTTACATACTATATCTCATCACATGTTTGGTGCGTACTATCTTACTCTGGTCTTTGTCTGTAGGAAATGTCCATTGAATTGAGTTTGGAAGATGTTAAGAGGGTTGCATTACATTATGGATTTGAATTGGAGGTAATCTCTTCTTTTTTGGATAATCCCCGTTTTATTTATGCAAGTGACTAATAATATTTGCATTATCTGGTCATGGGTTGCAGAATGAAAGGACTATTGAGACAACATACACCGCAAATTCTAGATCAATGATGCAAGTAAGCTCCTAACTGTGCACAAGTGCTCATCTACTTCCACCCTGTTTTTTCCTTTCTTTCAACATTCATCTACAGTCTAGCTGTTCTTAAATCCCTAGCATACCTGTGTCATAAGTTTATAGTTGGTTGTTTCAATTCAGAAATTCCAAACTGCTTTATACAAATATAGCTACTGATTTATATTTGGTTATTCAACGTACTAATGCTTTATATGTGATTCATAGCAAATCATTAAAACTGAATCTACGGAGATATAAGGTTGGTTGGGTGGTAAAAGGAAAAGAAGGGAAGGAAGGGAGGAGGGAGAGGTCGTGGTTCGAATCCCTCCACTAACCAAAAAACTAACATTTAACAACTAACATTGACCGATAAAAAAAAAAAAAATTAAAACTGAATCTACTGAAAGCTTTTGTTGAATTTGCTAAAAGGTTTGTTATCCTCTTTGCAGAATCGTTACTTTGCTGCATTTTGGACAATGAGAAAAAAATCTGCTGCAGTGCAGCAGCAAGTGCCCTGAGAATAGGAGTTTCAATTATTGTGATATAAAGTACAAACTAGCTCTTTTACTTGGTCATGCCTTGTACTTTTCCTTGTTGGAATGAGGAACTTTCCTTAATTCATGAAATCCTGACAATTTTTCCAACATTGGGAGGTTAATTTGCTTTTGGTTAACAATTGCATATCATGAATGTTTTTGATTATTATGTGCTTGCCAAATAGTATATGCATTCTTGGATACTGTACGGGAAAACTTGAGTGTGGATTGAAGGTTGAACAGTCCCTTGCAGTGACACAAGCAGGAGCATTATTATGTCAAAGGTGCACTTGTGATTTTTATTCTTTTGTAGTTTTCTTTGAATTTTTTAAAACAGAAGGTTTTCATATTGGCAATTCATTTGGCAAGGTTAGAAGCAAAGTTTGATATTTGTGGCAGAAGCCAGGAAGCTGTTACAATGGAATATGTATTAAGTGATCAACTTTCAAGGTTATGTTTTTTTAAGGAATGAAAGGCAAAATAACAAAGTAAGCTCAATATGCCAGAAGACTATGAGAATCAAAATGTGTTTATTAAATAAACTAGCTATGAGAATAAATTTTTTTGTTATTAAATAAACTAGCTATGAGAATCAAATGAGATTTTATCTGTTTTTGTTAAATAAACCATCGAAGCAAAATGCATTTCATCCATGTTTCCTTAACTTCATGTTTCAGTCTTGTTTCTGAAACACTTTTTTTGGACCTTCTAAAAGTTGCTTTTTGGCTAAAATGCTTGACATTTGGGGTTTAATGCCGCAAGGAAAGATAAGGGATCCATTTCTGTCGCAAAATGAGACGCCAGGATCGTGAATTATTTTACTGATGCTGCCAGGGTGCTGTTAACTTTAGCAATACCCAAAAACTTAAACAATGGAGCTGCATTGAATCAATTCATAACATTAAATTTGTGTGATCTTCTGAAACAGAGAGGAGGAACCACTTCATAGCGCCATCTAGGGTGATGATGCGAAATAAGTTGTTTATGAGGGATATGTGTATAGCATGATATATTAGTTTGACAGAATCTTCCATACAAAGAAAAACCACAAAAAGTGAAAGCAAAATTGCCAAAAAAATCACTTCTAGCTTAGTCATTCACGACGTAGCAATTCAGTTGATATATTTTTATCAACTTGGTGGTACCTTGAAGGAGCTCCATTTTATGTAATTGGCTGGCCTGGTTAAACTCATCTAGTGTTTGGATTATTCAACCACGTGAATTTTTGCTTTTGTTACTCTATGATTCTATATTTCGATAGGTCCATCAAATCATTTATTAAACTTTTAATTGTTGACAACATGTATGTATGTATCTTTTAGGTTTTTACTTCTCATCATACTTTGGGGATGATTTTATTCCAAAAAATTCATAAGAAACCAATCATACGGTCGGTTGTGTTGGAGAGGGAGCAAGTATAATAAAAAAAGAATAAGATGTGGTGATAAATTATAGTTTGATATATCAAAATTATATCGAACTTAACATAGAAAGCGTGTCCTTTACAACCCACTAGCATGTAGAAAAACACAGCCACAGTTGGTGGAATTGATGAGACCAAGAATTCAGGATCGTAGTCCCTAGGGTTGTGTGAGAAAAGGTGCAGGTAGTGTCATGTCTTCGTCAAAAATTGCAAATAATAATTATACTAAAGCTGTATCCAGTGATGAGGAGAACCAAAAAAGGTGTTTGTTTCCCCATCTCTAATTGTTGGTCACAACATTCCCGCGTCATTTTATTAGTTCAAGGACGGCCGAAAAGTAAAGGCTAAGTTTGACAAAGAATCTTCTCTACTAAGAAAAACCACAAAAAGTGAAAGCGAGATTATATTTCTATTGTTATATCTTTATACAAAAATTGGTGCCGTTAATCTAATTACAAATTATAATATAATAAAAATATGAAAATTTTTAATAAATTATTTAAAATTTATGAAGATTTAAAATTAATTGATCATGTAAAAAAATTATGCTTGCAATATATTAAAGTTGCATTATATTATAATTTTTTTTTTATCACTTCTCATAACTTTAATCATCTTATTTTATAAGTTTCTATGTCTCCTTTCTATGTATTAAAAATTATACGAATATAATTTCTTCAAATCCCTAACATGGAAAGCAAAAAGAAAACAATAATAAAATTAGAGTGACAGACAAAAAGATCCCAAAAGCTTCAAATTTCTAAAGTTCTTGCAGATTGATCAAGATAGGCACCCTCTTTAATACCGTTTTCTTACCATCCTCTGGCTTCCACTCCACACTTCCATATTCTAACCATACATACTAAGAATTCCAATATATTTAATTACTAAGAACCACACGCTTTCACTTTCTAAACTTGTTTTTATTGATCCAGTACAAAAAAAACTAGTTTTAGTTTATATTAATTGTTATGTATTTTAACATTTTGAAAAGTGTTTTTATGCATTTAATCATTTACAGTACATGTTAAATCAGAATAATCACTAAGATGAAATAGTTAAATTCCTCACATAATTTCTACTAGACGAAAAATAAAAACTATTTCAAAAACTTAAATTTCATAAATATATATAAAAAAAATAAAGAAAAGACTTTTATTGAATAAATTTGTACATGAGATAAATAAAATAAAGTTATAAATAATATAAATATGCATGGTTTCGTAATAAAAAAAGAACCTCCATTTCTACGTTATTCTCAATTTTCCTATATAAGTAGCTTCTCTAAGCTGAATGCATCCTTATTCTTTCTCCATCGTTTCCAAGCCCTGATCTCAACCTCCCACCAGAGGCAAATTAAAGCGACATGAGATAAATACACATATACAGCAGCCTAAACGCACCGTTTTGAAACTAACTCATCGCAAGCTGCGCTAGTTGGAAAAAAGAAAAAAATGGGAACTGTTCGAAAACTGATCGTGGAGGTAGTAGACGCTCACAACCTCGTCCCTAAGGACGGCCACGGAACCTCCAGCCCCTACGTGGTGGTCGACTTCCACGGCCAGCGGAGGAAGACGCGGACCGCGGTCCGCGACTTAAACCCGGTATGGAAAGAAACGCTGTCGTTTAATGTAAACAATGTTAACTCCCAGTCGTCTCACATCTTCGGCGACACGCTCGAGCTCGACGTTTACCACGACAAGTCCTACGGCTCCACCCGCAGACACAACTCCCTCGGCCGGATCCGCCTCAGCTCCGCGCAGTTCGTCAACAAAGGCGAGGAGGCTTTGGTGTACTACTCCCTGGAGAAGAAGTACCTTCTCAGCATGATCCAAGGCGAAATCGGTTTGAAAATCTACTACGTCGACGAGGAGCAGGTTCTTAAAAAAGAGGAAGCACCGCCGACGCCACCACTACCACCACCACCACCACCACCGCAGAAGGAAGAAGAGATGACTGATCCCGAGAAAGTGGAAGAAATACCACCAGAAGGTGAGAAACCTAAAGAAGAAGAAATAAAGGAAAAAGAGAAAGAAAACGCTGAAGCTCCTCCTCCAGCTCCAGCTGCTGCAACTGAAAAACCACCACCTGAAGCTGAACAGGATTATCAACCGTTGGATCCGTTGTTAGATGTGAAGGCAGCGTCTGTGTCGAGGTCGAATTCGGAAATAAGATTCAACGGAACCAATAACGTTCCTGCACCTCCTCAACCAATGAGAAGGTCTGCATCAACGGCGAGTTTTGCCGCATCAGAGGCGTCGAGTGAAACTAGCAGCATGGTGATGATGATGGAACGGTCGTCGTTTGATCTGGTGGAGAAGATGCACTACCTCTTCGTCCACGTCGTCAAAGCCCGCTACTTACCCACCACCGGAAACCCCGTCGTCAAAATCGCCGTTTCGGGGCAGCACCACGTCACGTCCATGCCCGCGCGTAAGTCCACCGTCTTATTCGAATGGAACCAGACCTTCGCATTCGCACGCGATGCACCTGATTCCTCCTCCTCGGTGCTGGAGATCTCTGCGTGGGACCCCCAAGCTTCCGAGGCTCTGCTCGGTGGTGTGTGCTTCGACGTCAACGAGATTCCCGTGCGGGACCCACCAGACAGCCCTCTGGCCCCACAGTGGTACAGATTAGAAGGCGGAGGGGCCCCCCACGGCGACCTCATGATCGCCACGTGGATGGGAACGCAAGCCGACGAATCATTTCCTGAAGCGTGGAAGAGTGACACGTTTGCTCACGTGAATTCCAGAGCCAAAGTTTACCAGTCGCCTAAACTGTGGTACCTGAGAGCCACTCTTCTCGAAGCTCAAGACGTTCTTCTTCTGCCATTAACCTCATCCAAGGAAGCGTGTTTTCAAGTAAAGGCCAAACTCGGATTCCAGGTGCTGAAATCCAAAACGGTGGTTACTCGTAACGGCACCGTTTCTTGGAACAACGAAGACTTCATTTTTGTGGTGGCAGAGCCCGTGAGCGACCACCTCGTGTTCACTTTAGAGAACCGGCAACCAGACGCGCCGGTGACAATTGGAGTCCTCAGAATACCTTTACTCGCTATTGAGAGAAGGGTTGATGACCGGAGCGTGGCGTCGCGGTGGTTCACCTTCGATAACGAGAGCGACGACAAAGCAGGCAGCAGGCCCAGGGTGCACCTGCGGTTATGCTTCGACGGCGGGTATCACGTGATGGACGAAGCGGCTCATGTGTGCAGCGACTACCGCCCCACGGCAAGGCAGCTCTGGAATCCACCGGTTGGCACGGTCGAGCTCGGCATCATTGGCTGCAAGAACCTGCTACCGATGAAGACGGTGAACGGTAAGAGCTCGATGGACGCGTACTGCGTGGCCAAGTACGGTAGCAAGTGGGTTCGCACGAGAACCGTTTCGGATAACATGGAACCCAAGTGGAATGAACAGTACACGTGGAAGGTTTACGATCCTTCCACCGTTCTCACCATCGGAGTATTCGACAGCTCCCTCCTCGACATGGATAATGACAATAATGCCTTTATAGGAAAAGTACGTGTGCGTATCTCCACGCTGCAGACAGGGAGAGTGTATAAAAACACTTACCCGCTGCTGGTGCTGAGTCCTGTTTCGGGGCTGAAGAAAATGGGGGAGATTGAGATAGCGATAAGGTTCGTTCGGACGACTCAACGACTGGATTTCCTCCACGTGTACTCGCAGCCGATGCTGCCGTTGATGCACCATGTCAAACCGCTGGGGCTGGTGCAGCAGGAGGCGCTGCGGAACACCGCGGTGAGGATGGTGTCGGGACACCTGTCCAGGGCGGAGCCGCCGCTGAGGAAGGAGGTGGTGTTCTACATGCTGGACGCGGACTCACACAACTTCAGCATGAGGAAAGTGCGCGCCAACTGGTACAGGATCATAAACGTCGTGGCGGCCGTGGTAGATATTGTACGGTGGATAGAGCACACGCGCGGATGGAGGAATCCAATCGCAACCATATTGGTGCACGCGCTGTTGGTGATGTTGGTGTGGTTCCCTGATTTAATCATTCCCACGTTCTGTTTCTACGTTTTTGCTGTGGGCGCGTGGAACTACAGGTTTAGGGCGCGTGACCCACTTCCACATTTCGACCCCAAGATATCTTTGGCGGAGGTTGTGGATAGGGAGGAGCTTGATGAGGAGTTTGACACTGTGCCGAGTAACAAAGGGAGTGAGGTGGTGCGTGTGAGGTATGACAAGTTGAGGGCGCTAGGGGCGCGCGTGCAAACGGTGCTGGGGGATTTGGCGACGCAAGGGGAGCGCATGCAGGCGCTGGTGACGTGGCGGGACCCACGTGCCACTGGAATATTTGTCTTCTTGTGCTTGATTGTGGCGTTCATGTTATATCTTGTGCCTTCCAAGATGGTGGCGATGGCATCCGGGTTTTACTATCTCAGGCACCCTATCTTCCGTGATCGCCTGCCGTCGCCGGCGCTGAACTTCTTCAGAAGGTTGCCTTCATTGTCGGATCGAATCATGTAGTTTTTTCTTTTTTTTATGATGTGGTAAAAGCCATGAGAGATAAGTTGAAATGCATATATATAGTAGATAAGAAACATGATTTTTCGATTTTTAGTATTAATTATTGAATGGAATGCTGAGTTTTTTTTTCTTTTATGTGTAAATGCTGAATATTATTAATGCGAAGGAAAAACAAATGCTACCCCTAGTAATGGTTTGGTCCACTAGGCAGGGACCTCCTCTATGCAGCAACTATCATGAAAAGAAAAGACTAAAGAAGTCATACAATGAACAACATTAGAACTCAAAAGCTTTATGCGATCTTCAAGGATCCTATGGAAGATGGACCTACCTAGAAGCTCTTTTTCCGGCTAATGTTGTTGAAGTTGGAGGCAATATGTCTCAAAAATAACCTTTGAAGCAACAGATCGTTAGCCATCACAACTTGGTTTGCATCACTCCTAAGGCCAAGGGGGGAGGCAAACCAGATTTTCTATGCTCCAGTACATTTCACAAGGGCATGGGCTACATCCTCCACTTCCACACCACACATTGGACACATGGGGTCCAAACCAATCTTTTTCTTTATCAGGTTTGAGCGAACTAAGAAAATATCCTGACAAGTTCTCCAAATAAAATTCTTGCACTTCGGGGAAAGCATTTCCTTTCCAAACATATTTCCAGATCAACTCCCCGTTGTGAGTAAATTAAATGAGGAGGATTCAGTTGGGTTATATTTGTTATATACCACCTGATTTAACCAAATACACTCTATTTGCATTGTATTTCCAGTACCAGCAATCCTCAATGTTTTATAGACTGAAGGGTATTGAACAAATGGTCTTATGCTATCTCATTTTCCACGATCCCATGCTATCTCATTTTCCAGTAGAAGCTCACTGTCTTAGGTCCTTGTCTACTGCTTGAACTTTAGAGTAAGGAATTCTTGCTCCAAGAAGTTTTGGAGCCCATTTGTGCTTTATAACTCTGATTGAGCTGCCATTACCCACCCTCCATTGACACCCCTCGTCCAAGACCCATCTCGTCTTAAGGATACTCGTCCATGTATAGCTTGGATGATATCCCTTCTCCACTTCCACAAACTCTCTGTGAGGAAGTAGTGAGCCTTGATAACTTGGGCAATAAAGATCCTCCATTTGAAGTTATTCTCCAGGCATGCTTGGCAAGAAGGGCTTTGCTAAAGGATTTAACAATCCGAAACCCCAAGCTACCTTCCAGCTTGTTGTTTGAGAGCTTTTTCCTACTCAAACAGTGAATTTTTCTACCACGAACATCCCCTCCCCAGTAGAACCTTGCAGTAAGGCTTTCAATCTCATCACAAATAGAATGGGGAAACATAAAACTCCCCATAATATAGGAAGGAATAAATTTTACTATAGACTTGTGTTGCGAAACGGCAAGTGTACCGTTTCAAGTAATAAAGTAAGTAGAGTATCGTATCCACTGGGATTGAATGTCTAATTTTATCATAACTTATGTTCTAAGAGATTGGAAGAAAACAATAAGTTGGAAGAGTAATGTGGTGTTGTGAATTTGAGTAAATTAATTAAATGACAGAATTAATAAGAATGTAAAAGCAAATTACAATTGATTATGATTCAGTTAAGAGAAATAATTGTGGTCAGAACACAATCCCCTTTGATCCCTACCTCTTTCACTTGATTGATTATTAAAATCAATTACTTCTGATTACTCAGAGGGTATATCTTTCCAAATTTAGTTAAATCCTAATTCCTTAGCAATTTAACCCTTTAACCCAATTCAAAATCCTAATTCCTTAGCGATTCCTATCAAGTTAAGCGTTTGAAAGAATATATCATAAGGTTCTGCAATCATACATACCTATCCCTAGGCAATGTAACAACTGTTATTTTACTCCTGTCAGCAATTAGAATCCCAACATTCCTATTGCGAATTCTAACCTTAAGAACTTAAATAGAATGACCAGTTCTAAGAAAGAATATAACAATGAAGAACAGAGTAAAACAAAGCAATCATAATAATCTCATATTAATACCAATCAAATTACAGAGGAGTTCACATTGGATTTTGGCCCTAACCACAATAAAGAAAGTTAGCCAGACATGTTCATGTCTAACCTCAAGAAATACAAAGAGAGCATAAGCATTAGTCTTCTTCAAATTCTAGCCTTGATCTTCTCTCCACTGTGTTTCTGTCTGTAAAAGTATATTTCTTAGTAAAAGTATGTAAGCAGTCTGTTCTTCTTTTGGTCTCCTAAGTCCCTATTTATAATTCCATGTCCATATAGTTAATTAGGATAACTAAACCCTTCTGTTATTTTATTTTTGTGACAAATCTTTCTTTGTTCTGCTTCTTTCCTTCTTTTTGACTCTAAAA
Organism: Glycine tomentella; assembly: GCA_007407185.1. Classification (NCBI taxonomy): domain Eukaryota; kingdom Viridiplantae; phylum Streptophyta; class Magnoliopsida; order Fabales; family Fabaceae; genus Glycine; species Glycine tomentella. Next base: position 597,161 of record PYAF01001048.1, read on the forward strand.
TAGTAAAATAGTAGTAAATTGAGATGAAAATAAATAAATAAATAAACTTACCTAATTCTAACCTATATTGCTAATTATTAATTGAATTATAACTAAATTAACCCTAAAAACTAAGATGTGCTAGCAGCATATCAAATTATTCCCAGATTTAGATGTTGTTGTCCTCAGCAATAAACATAATTTCAAGATGAGAAGTAAGGATCAATAATCAAACATAACATTACCTTTAACAATCTTAGAATCACAATGCTGAGTACAATCAATTTTCACATCAAAGTTTCAACAACAATTTTCAATTCCATCAACTGTAAGAGTCAGACTTGAGTACTTCTCACAAAGATATAACTATTTCACTCAACACTCAAGTGTATAAAGGTTAATATCATCACTCAATCCATCACAGTTATAGCACTACCATAAGCTTGATCATATTCTCAAGTTCCATAAGAGAAGAAACATAAATGCATGCACAACTGATTAAAAGGTCTTTATAGGATTGTAACTTGGCCTGGCTCAAAGGTAGGAAAGATTTTTGGATAGTGGCTAAAATTGAGATCGGATTCTGATAGAATTAGTCAATTCCACTTAGCCAATCTATCACTCTTATTCTCATGTCTATCTTTATACATCTGATCTTTCTTTGTCTCTGTTTTTTTTAAACAAACAATGTAACAGAGACACTAGAATAATGAGAAAATACATTTAAATCCACCAGCTGATATTTCAGACTTGTTATTTCCCAACTGAATTCTTCACTAGATTTGGTTTTTTTGCCAAATTTGTTTTGTTGGCATTTCAACATTAAACCAGAATTGTCTTCTTGGGTAACTTTGTCTCTCCTCTTACCCTTTTCTTTCTTTTCCTATTTCCCAATATCTAATGGCTTGGTTCTAATTCTTTCTTCCTCCAATCTCAAGTAGGGTAGTCAAGGTATATAGTCTAAATATTAGGTACATGAATGAAAATGTTTAGGCTCAAAGGGGTAGCAAATGGAAAAAATGAAGGTAAGTCAATTTGGCCTTGGCTTAAAAGAATAAACTGCATTAATCATATCAAAATGTACATGCATTCAGAGAAACAGAGCAAGTTCTAGAGTACTATCAATGTAACGACCTAATTTCTAAGTTGATTTTATTACTAGTATTTTTTACTTAGAATAATTTTTTTTCAAGAAACGTGTATTAATAAAAATTTCTAAGTCATAAAATTTACAAAATATGTAAAGACTAATACATTAGTCAATGTCTCTGTTACAAAAGTTTATACAAGTACAAAACTCTTTTCAAAATCCAGCATAGTACATAGCTCCTTCAATATATCAACACTACTCCAGAGCTTCAAGGAACCTGACCAGGGTTGCCATCTAAGAAAAACATGAAACAAATCTTGTGAGAAATAAATTTATCAGTAGACAAAGCTAAATCCCGAACTTATTAGTAGGTTTGTAAAATCATTCAAATAATCAAACACATCCATAAGAAATATGTAACTATGTGAATGCATGAGATGAACTATCCCAGGGCAAATGGCCTCCACATATCGTACTGTATGTGGCCACACTGAGTGTGGATGCTGCTATAGTCTTACGCAAACATGCATGAATTTTGCCATATATCCTTGCACCTGGGTACTACATATCGTACTGTATGTAGTATCAGATTCTGTTTCTCCAAAGCCTCGTACTGGACTTGGAACATGGAAACATGAATCCACCTATCTTATTCACATCAACATCCATAAAAATCAAATCCATAAGCAAAATACACATTACCTTATGGAAAATATTTTTATCATATCATCATATATATCATAAGTATGGTTACACCACCATACCTTATCCAATAAGCTTATAAGTATGGTTAAACCACCATATTCTATTCAAGCAAAATCATTACCAACTTAGGCATGACCAAAGAATATTCTCACAGAAAATTATGTTAGTATTCTAACTAATAATCCATAATA
>PYAF01001049.1:13323-35860 GCA_007407185.1 Glycine tomentella
TGATGGACAGGTTCCGTGAAGCCTTGGAGTAGTGAAGAAATATAAACGAAATTATGTAATAAGCTGGATTTTGAGAAAGTAGTGTACTTGTATTATCTAAACTTTTGTATCAGAGACATTGGCTATGTATACGAGTAGCAAATCCTTTGCAAATTTTACGCTTTAAAATCTTTACTATTATTCGTTTTTTTAGAAAATTATCTTTAAGTAAGAATAAAATTAATAAAGAATAAGTAGAAATTTAGGTCGTTACAGTGGACATCCTGTTTTGAATGAAAATGTAACCTTTTATTGAACTCTTGGCCAATCTTTCACGAACTAGGTACATCCAACCTAAGAAAACCTATTTCTTGGTAAAGATGATCCCAGTTCACGTTGGAAAAATGTGATGATGAACCCTAAACTAGTTGTTTTGTTTGATCTCTAAAAACAAAATAACTACTAGTTGATTAATTTAAACTAAGTAAACTACTAATATTGTGTATTGTGTCATTGTTGATTAATGGTGTCGACACCCTCATCTTTCATGGCAGAAGAATTTTGTTCTAGAATTCCATTATTCTCACCTCCATTATCATCATTGGAGTTGAAAACAATATGAACACACATAATAACCAAGAGAAAGGTGAATTGGTTCAAATTTGGTCTTTTAAAATCTTTAAAACAAACAGAGTATTAAGGATCGTATCACAAAAATACCCTTTGATAACTTTTAGTCAATCAAATACCAAACGATAAAGAAAACAATAGCTGAAAATATATTTTCTGTTGATTCTGAAAAGATTATCCAAATCAATGACAATCAAAGACAGCAAGACGATAAAAAGAGAAAGTATTCAACACCAAGAAATATACTGGTTCACTTCTCACCCTTGAGAAGCTACATCCAGTTTCTTCTAACAAACTTAGTTAGTAGGGGTGTTCACCGGTATGGGTCACCCGAGAACCCGAACCGATCCGAACAGTTTGGGTTCGGTTATTTATGTATTTGGATCAAAACCGAACTGAACCAATCAAAACTGTTCATGTACGGGTTGGGTCACGGGTTTAAATTTATAGATCCATTGACCCGATCCATGAACCCATAATAAAAATATAGATTTTGTTATATATATATACATATATATATATATTAAAATTTAAAAACTAAAAAATATTTTGACAATAAAAAAAGGTGTGGTACTGTAAATGTCTGGGCCGAATAAAGGGTCAGCCCATAATCATCTCATCTCATCTCATCTATGCTGTGAAGGTATGATATGAAATTGTAATGAACACTTATGCAAATAACCAAGAGGGGGATGAATTGGTTTTACCTCAGAGTTTTAAAATTTTCTATCAAAATTTCTAACAACAAAAGACTTTCAAAAGGATTTTTATCTTTCAAAACCAATTTGAAAAATCAATTATTTCACCAATCAAACCACTCTTATGTTATAACCAGATTTGTATAATGAACAAATTCTATACTTCAAGAATATATAGAAATACAAACAAAATCTTAAAACACACAAGATTTATACTGGTTCTCCTTTCAACCCCGGAGGCTACATCCAGTTTTCTTCTAACCAAATCTTGGTCAGAGTTCCACTATAACAAATATTTGTTCTTTACAAGCTTACAACTGGTCTCTCTTACCCACCCTAGGTAAAATTCAAAATCTATACCCTATAGACTTTTCAAAAGATCAAGAACCAGAGATCCCTTCTCTATTCTTCCCACTAGAAAACCCTTCTAGTAAAACCTTTAAAGAATACAATTGTTATATGGAAAATACAACACAAAACAAAACAAATATCAAACCAAAATATCAAGCTTGAAGTTCAAGAAGGATATCCCCTTATAATCCTCAGTTAATTCAATGATATGAATGATTCAAACAATCTGAGAATGTATACAATAGATGATCAAAACTCCTTTCTTGAATCTTTCTTTGTCACTAGCTTGAACAAATCATTAATCCTTGAATATTTTGACTAGAATCACATGTAAATCTCCATGATACACATGATCTTTGATTTTCTCACTAAAATCACTCTTGAATACTCTTGAGCACTTTAGGAAGTGTTTTTCACTAAGTATGGATGAGTATATGATTTTCACTTAATGTTTAAAACTCAGTCCAACCTATCCTATTTATAAAAAATAGATATAACTAACTGTAATCGATTATTTTCACTAATGTAATTGATTAAAGTGTTTATAAGGAATCTAGAAATTTGTCAAGAGCAAAATAATCGATTAAGTCATCTTGTAATCGATTATTCCAGATGAACTCAATTTTCTAATACACACAAGTAATCGATTATGTTTGTATTTAATCGATTATCACAAACCATGTATAAAACTGATCAAAGCACATTTAATCGATTACAATCATCTGGTAATCGATTAAACCAGATCAACATGCTGTGAAAATTTATGCAGAAGCTTATGTAATCGATTATATCTCAAAATAATCGATCATCACAGAGAATGACAAATTATGTGTTAAGCTTTGTTAATTGATTACGAAGGAGTGGTAGTCAATTAAAATATTCATAAGGCAAAAACCAGAAAGCATTCACAAGTATTTAATTGATTATATCACCTATGTAATTGATTAAAACAGTGAGAAACAATTTTTATAAAATCTTAGTTGCCTTTATGAATTTCTATCTAATTTCTTATTACCACATGATTATATCTAATCCAATGAATGTATGAATGCATGAATCATCAAAAGCTATTGAGAATTATCAGGCTTTATCAATTGAACTAAGCTTTAATAAAAAATTACATATGCCATCAATTGATTGGGCATGTAAAAGATCAAAAACTTTTAAGCTTCATACTTCTTGATCCCTTTGCTTCAACTTCATAAAATCTAACAATCTCCCCTTTTTTTGATTTTGAGCATGCCAAATACTTAAATGATGAAACATGCTTCAAATGAAGAGATTTGTAACCTGAAAATTTCTCAGCTTTTGGAAAGATCAAGCATTATCATAATTTGATTAATTGCAAAGCATTCAGACATTCATGTGATATCTATAGACTAACTCCTCAAAATCTATTACATAAACTCCCCCTGAGTTTCTTAGAATTATTACATACACAGCAATTCATTCATTTTCATTTTCATTTTCTTATCTACTCTCCCTTTTTATTCCATTTATCTACTCCCCCTATTTGGCATATCAAATTAAAAAACATAGACTTAGGTAGAAAAATAGAAAAAGGAAATAGAAACATTGTCATTAATCATTAAACAATCCATATACATCGACCATGAAAATAAAAAACAAACTGAAACAAATATGACAGAATTCAAAACATAAAATAAACTAAGACTAGAACTAATCCATATCCCTAGATTCATCTCTGAAAATCTTAGATTCTATGTTCTTAACTCTAGTCTTCAATTCTTCTATAGAAGAGTTAGCTTCATCTCTTTGTTCATGATGAAGAGAAAACAAACCATCAATCTTTTGAATCATCAAGGATTCAAAATGTGAATATTGAGGCTCAGATGGTGCAGCTTCCTCTTGTGGTTCCTCAACTGCTCCCAATTGGTTTCCTTCTTCTTCAGCCAAAGGTACAGGTTGGCCTGCCATTTGCCAACCATAAGGTGTCTTCACCATTCCAAGTTTGGTGAGGTGCTTCTCCTTAATTTGGCTATTGCTTGAATTTTTGTGATCCATGACTTCATTGGACACATCCACTTGAAAGTAGTCAATGAATCTTGAAACTAAAACAACATAAGCGCTTTGATTTCTGCATGATTTCTTGAAAAATGAGAATCCAATTCAGCTTGATTCCCTTCTTCAGTCCATAGACAACTTGAAGATCATCATCATTAACTTGTGCATGATTGGTTGACCTTAGAGTGAGGATGTAGGTGATGATGTAATGCAGGAGCCTATCCTCATGAGTCATAGGTCCTGTGCTCAATCTTAACCTCAAATTCATGTGAGGATCAATGAGCATACCTTTGTAGGTCTCCATTTTGTTGTAGCCTTCAGCTTCTTCTTCAAATCTCCTTTCTCCATCAAAGGAGATCCCAACAACTTCATTCCATATTTCTGGAGTAATCTCCATAGCTACTCCATTTATTTGAGTCAAAATTGTTCCATGCATTGAAATCTTGGAACAAGTATAGAAGACTTCCACAAAGTCAGGGTAGAAAGTCCCTTTCATCTCAACAAACTTTGTTAGACCTTGTTGTTCTAACATTTGTGGAAATTGGAAACCTTGTTGAGTAAACCATGCAAGGCTTAGGAACTTTGTGGGGCAGAGAAGTTTAGTTGCATTGAACTGTAAGTAGTTCATCTTATCAGCTTCATTGGTAAACCAATGATCAAGCCTACTTACTACAGGGTTGGAAGGTTGGGCTTGAGCTTTTCTTTTGGAAGTTTTAACCTTCTTGGAAGTAGGCATAGTGAAAGGTAATGGATACGAATTAAAAAAATTAGAAGTTAAAGCTAATGTTTTTCAAAAGCAATAAAACAAAAACAAAGATTAGAAAGATAACAGGGTTTTGAAGGTGTGAGATTTTAAGTCACACAAGATCTCTATTTATAGGCTATTTGGAAGTAATGAGCAGTTGAGAATTTAAAAATATAGTTGTTGTGACCATTAATCACTACCATTAAGGTTTTGATTCTATCAAATCGTGCTTAATTGTAGTTGGGCAATTTCAAAACTGTTAGATTTTTGCAGTAACAACTAAAATAATCGATTATTTCATTTAAAATATCACTTCTGAGAAATGATGTAATCGATTAAAATACAGAGTAATCGATTATATCAGCATATATGGCTTATGGAAGATGAAGTGTAATCGATTATAATTGTAGATAATTGATTAAAGCAGAGTGAGATAGATTTCACAGACAAGCAAGACCCAAATAATCAATTATTTCGATGAAGTAATCAATTATTTAGAGATGTTCAAAATTTGGAAAACTCCTGAGACTTCATGTAATCGATTAATTCGTTGATTTAATCAATTATTCCAGAGAGAACTTGAAATTTCAGAAATTCGAGTTGTGAATAATAGATTATTTCGATGGTTTAATCGATTACAATAGCTTTGACTTGTATTTAAGAAGCATCAGATGAACAAATAATCGATTAAGATTTTATGGTAATCGCTTATTTCAACTTTAATTCTAAAAACAACATATTTTATGTAGTATCGAACATGTATTTTAATTTCAATTTGAATTATTTTCTTTCATACAATGTTTAAACCATTTATCAATAAAGTAATAAGCATACCAATGTCAATCAACATATACTAGATTCATCCAATATTCCAAGCATATTTCTCAAGGTAAAGAATTTATCTCTATCCAAATGTTTGGTAAAGATATCAGCCAATTGGTTGTTACTATCAACAAACTCAATTTTAATGTTACCTTTTTGCACATGATCTCTGATGAAGTGATGTCTTATTTCTATGTGCTTTGTTCTTGAATGCATGATTGGATTCTTGGAGATATTTATAGCACTTGTATTATCACATAGAAGTGGAATATGTTGAAGTTCCACACCAAAATCTTGGAGTTGTTGCTTCAACCATAAGCTTTGAGCACAACAACTTCCAGCTGATATGTACAGCTTCAGCAGTTGACAAGGCTACACATGATTACTTTTTGCAATGCTAAGAAATTAAAGAGCTTCCCAATAGATGACAAGATGTACCTTTTGGATACCAAAGTCATACTTTTGGTGTAGACTTTAGGTACTGATAAGTGTCATATTTCAGTTAAATTCATGTTTCAAATACTGGCACTTATCTTTTGATTTCATTAACTTGGCTTATAAATTTTCCCTAAACCTAGTTAAATAGCATCTAGTACTTGTGTTAAAGTTGTTTTGGAAGATTAATCCAATCATATTTTGTATTTTGATAGATTCCGTGAATATCTGAGGCTTCCGAATAAGCAAAGCAAGCAAAGAAGGCTTATACAGCAAGTATGGGAGGTGCAACAAGCATTTCAGGCCCAGAAACCGACATGGCCCAAAGCTTTCTTCAACATTAAGACTTTAACTCACCCAGGCGACCAACCATAGTGTATTTTGCTCGCCCAGGCGAGCTACAAGTTCCAAAAAGATATGTTAAGCTGGCGCAAGCGACCAAAACATGAAGAAAATGGTGGCCTAGGCGAGTGGAAGCAGGAAAGCCATGGATCTATAAATAGCCACGGATTTGGAGAGAAAAAATTATTCTTTTGCATTCCTTTCTTGCTTAAGGCTTATTCCTTAGGTTTAGGAGGTTAAATATTAGTAGTATGTAGGCTAGGAAAGTGAGAGAAGCGAGGATTAGTGTGGAGACTCTGCCGAATAGAAGCGGTGATGGGGACATTCATCAATTCTTTCCTTGAGGAAGTTCTCTCCACTATGAGTAGCTAGCTTCTATGAGGATTGGATGTAATCTTCTTAACCCTATATCTCTTTTAATACTTATGTATGAATTGTTCTATTTCTTGTTGGTAATTTCATTCGGCGCTTAATGTTTGATTCTACTTGATCACTAGTATCATGAACTTAAATCCTATAAGTGAGACTGGAAAGTAATCTTAGGGTTTGAACTGAATGAATTTAATCATTACGTTACGTTGCTAGAAATAGGGCATAACGTTCTGATTGCATAAAGCACGCGATTATAATTCTTAATGTTGGGGTATTTACTTCATATGCGAGGGATCGATATTCGATAGATATTCTTAGAACTTGAATGCGAGAGATCGATTCAAGAGAAACTAGTGTGCATCAATAAGGGTAGACAATGATTTATGCATGATAATATTAATTGAAGATAAAAGGATAAGAATGATGAAATCCAATCCCACTTTCTCATAAGTATATTTCATTTTTGCTAAAGTTTAGTTACTTTACTTTACTTGCACCACCAAATGAAATCTCGCTCAACCTACTTTTACATAACTATTGAACTGTTTAATTCTATTTGGATTAACTGAGTAAGCTCAAGTCCCTGTGGAGACGATCTTATAAATTTTGAAACTTACAACGACACATCGGTGCGCTTGCCGAAAATTCCTAACAGGTACTTTAAGATTCTTTTCACTGCAGTTTGATGAGACTCTTTAGGATTAGCTTGATATCTAACACACAAGCAAAAACTTAACATAATGTCAGATCTACTTGTTGTAAGATAAAGAAATGATCATATTATTCCTCTGTATTTGGATTCATCAACTCTTTTCCCTTTTTCATCCGAATCTATATAGGTAGAAGTTCCCATTGGTGTTTCTGCAGCTTTGCAATTTTCCATGTCAAACTTCTTTAACATTTCCATGCAATACTTTGACTAAGGAAAGTTCCATTCTTCATTTGTTTAACTTGAAGTCCTAGGAAGAATGTGAGCTCTTCCATCATAGACATCTCAAATTCTTTCTGCATGCTAGCTGAAAATTCTTTACACAAAAAATGATTAGTGGAACCAAAAATGATATTATCAACATGGATTTGTACCAAGAGTATATCTTTGTTTCTTCTTTTGATGAACAAAGTTTTGTCCACTTCTCCTCTTGTGAATGATTGATCAAGCAAGAACTTGCTTAACCTCTCATACCAAGATCTTGGAGCTTGTTTCAATCCATATAATGTTTTTCTCAATCTGTACACATGGTTAGGATATTGATGATCTACAAAACCAGGAGGCTGGTCAACATATATCTCTTCATCAATATAACCATTAAGAAATGCACTTTTCACATCCATTTGAAACAATTTAAAGTTCAACATACATGCATATGCAAGAAGTAATCTTATGGCTTCTAGTCTAGCACTGGAGCATAAGTTTCATCATAATCAATGTCTTCCTCTTGGTTGTAACCCTTTGCAACCAATCTAGCTTTGTTTCTTATTATGATGCCACTTTCATCCAGCTTGTTCCTAAAAACCCACTTAGTGCCAATAGGTGCGTGAGTAGAGGGTCTAGGGACTAGTTCCCAAGCATTATTTCTTTTAAACTAATTTAACTCCTCATGCATAGCAATTAACCAATGTTCATCTAATAAGGCTTATTCAATATTACTTGGTTCAATTTGTGATACAAAAGCCATAGTGCAACAAAGATTTCTTAAAGAAGATCTAGTAGATACTCCCTTAGATACATCACCAATTATGTTGTCCAATGATAAATCTTTTGAGGTCCTCCAATCTTTGTGTTTAGGAGTGGCTACTTCTTGACTTGAATCTTGTTGTTCTTCATCTTCTTCTTGCTTACTTGCTTCAATAAGCTGTTGTCTTTCCTCTTTATTCTCTGCATCATTGTCACTTAACACTTCTTCTAATGTAGGGTTAGATTCATCACACACAATATGCATAGATTCTTCAACACACAAGGTTCTCTTGTTGAAGATCCTATAGGCCTTACTTTGCAAGGAATATCCAAGAAAGATGGCTTCATAAGCTTTTGAATCAAACTTGCCAAGATTATTTTTGCCATTGTTTAAGACAAAGCATTTACAGCCAAATGCCTTAAAGTGAGAGATGTTTGGTTTTCTTCCTTTATAGAGTTCATAATGGGTTTTCTTTAAAATAGGCCTTATGAGAATTCTATTAAGAGTATAACAAATTGTACTCACAGCATCTGCCCAAAAATGCTTAGGTAATTTTGTTTCATTTAGAAGAGTCTTTGCTCCTTCTTCAAGTGATCTGTTTTTCCTCTCCACAACACCATTTTGTTGTGGTGTTCTTGAAGCTGAAAAATTGTGATTAATTCCAAAATCTTTACAAAACTTTTCAAAGTGTTCATTTTGGAATTCACCACCATGGTCACTTCTAATTGAAACAATATTACAACCCTTTTCATTTTGAATTAACTTGGCTAGTTTCTTAAAACTTGAGAATGCTTGGCTTTGGATCTAATAAACAATGTCCAAGTGTATCTAGAATAGTCATCTACTATAACAAGTCCATAGTAATTTCCTCCTATGCTCATAGTTCTTGATGGTCCAAACAAGTCCATGTGAAGCAATTCAAGAGGTCTAGAAGTAGAAATCATATTCTTACTTTGGAAAGAGTTTTTAGTTTGTATTCCTCTTTGACAAGCTTCACAAATTTTATCCTTCTCAAACTTAAGCTTAGGTAGACCAATTACTAAGTCTTTTCTTACTAACTTGTTGAGATGATGCATGTTAATATGAGATGTTCTTCTATGCCATAACCATGTTTCATTTACTTTACTCATTAAGCAATCAGTCTTATGTATGAATGCATGATCAATGGACAGAACATAGATGTTACCCTTTCTTTTGCCAATGTGTGCAACTTTACCATTTTTGCCTTCTTGTATCCAACAAGTCCCATTGTTGAAGGTGACTTTGAAACCTTTGCCACACAATTGACTAATGCTTAGTAAATTGTGTTTCAGCCCTTCAACATAAAGCACATCCTTGATCTTAGTGGTTAAGCTATCTCCAATGTTGCCTTGCCCAATAATTTTGCCTTTATTATTTGTCCTCATATGTAACATATCCTCTTTCTTCAAGTACAATATCTGTGAGCATGGATAGGTCTCCGGTCATGTGTCTAGAGCATCCACTATCTAGGTACCATATTGATGACTTTGCTCTAAGACACATCTGCACAAATCAAATTAAAAAGAGAAATAAGGTCCCCAATTTAAGTTGGGTCCAAAGGGTTAGTTGCTTTCTTTCTTTTCTCAACCCATATGCATTCACCATTTGGAACATAAAACCTTCTAGCAAAGAACTTATATGAAGTATGACCTTTTAACATACAATAATTGCAAGTTAGAGATTTTGATGTTCTAGCATGAGTAAATCTATGATAGGTATTTGGTTGATTCTGTTGCCTTTGGTACTTATGTTTTGGAGGTACAATCATCAGCTTATTTTGAGTTCTAGCACCATGTTTATATCCCAAACCACAAGTATCACCAGCATATTTTTGAACACTTAGCATTTCATCTAAGTTACATTTTCCTTTATAATGCTTTCTTAGCAAATCAACCAAATAACTATTTTCAGTTTGCAAACTCATATTTTATTTTCCTATACTCAGCTTGTACTCATCAAACTCTTTCTGCAATTCATTGTATTTATCAACCTTAGAGTTGGCTAAAGAGGATGTGCATCCATTTTCCTTGTAACTTGAAAGAAGCTTGTCATGTTCTTCATTCAATTTATAAAGTTCTTCTTGCAATTCAACAAGCTTGGATACATGCCATCTTAAGTCACTCTTAAGCTTGTTGTTTGCTTTTGCTAGTTTTTGAGCTTCACAATGCATTTCATGAAAAAAATCAATTACATTTTCAAATTCAGAATTTACCTCTGATTCTACACTTGATGTTTCTTCATCTTCACAAATGGTAGATGTAAGGCATAGGTGAGCTTCAACTTCTTTTTCTGAAGAAGATTCAGAACTTGTTGACTCATTATCCTCCCAAGCAACATAAGCTTTTCTAGGCTTTCCTTCCCTTTATGATATCTTCTCAACTTGTGGCTTCTTTGCTAATGAGGGACATTATGACTTTATGTGTCCTTGCTTTCCACATTCAAAGCAAGTGATGGAGGAGAGGTTGTTGTTCTTGTAGGTGCTGTCATTTCTTTTCTTTTGTTGTGATTGTCTTCTGTTTTTATTCTTCCTCAAAAACTTGGTAAACTTCCTTACATTGAGATTCATATTCTCACCATCATCATCATCACTTGAACTATCATCTCTTTCAACTTTTGAAGGTGCAGCTTTTAATGTTATACTCTTATGCTTCTTATCTGCATCTTCATCATGAGTTAGTTGAAATAATTCAAGTTCATATTCTAAAAGCTTACCAAACATGGTTGCCATTGACATCTTTGATAAATCCTTGGATTCTTTAATGGCTGTGACTTTAGGCTGCCAATCCCTTGTTAGACACTTGAGAATTTTGATGTTTAGTTCTTCTACATCAAAAGTTTTTCCTAGCCCAAGCAAGTGATTCACAATGTGGGTGAATCTAGTTTGAAGCTGTGAGATGTTCTCATCTTGAACATTTCATATTCATGAATGAGAGTATGTTTTCTTAATCTTCTCAAATCATCAGTACCTTCATGCGTAACTTCAAGTAATTCCCACATTTCTTTGGCACTTTTACACCTAACAGTCCTGAAAAATTCATCGGAAGATAATGCATAAGTTATCATATTCCTTGCTTTGAAATCATATTGAACCATTTTCTTTTCTATTTCTGACATTTCATCCTATTCTTTTGGTATTGAATTGCCATCAACAATCTTGGTAGGAATGAAAGGACCTTTCTCAATACAATTCCAAGCACCCAAGTCATTTGATTGGATGAAGATTTCCATCCTATTTTTCCAAAAGTTAACATGTTCTCCTTCAAACAAAGGTGGTCTATTCAATGAGGCTCCCTCATTGAATGTTATTTGATTAGTATTCATTGTCAAAGATTTTAGAAAGATCTTGAGCAAATTACAAGAACCAACTTTTGATACCAATTGAAAATATAACCAAGAGGGGGGTCAATTGGTTTTACCTCAGAGTTTTAAAATTTTCTATCAAAATTTCTAATAGCTAAAGACTTTCAAAAGGATCTTTATCTTTCAAACCCAAATTGAAAAATCAATTTACTTCACCAATCAAATCACTCTTGTGCTATAACCAGATTTGTATAATGAACAAATTCTATACTTCAAGAATATATAGAAATACAAACAAAATCTCAAAACACACAAGATTTATACTGGTTCACCTCTCAATCCCGGAGGCTACATCCAGTTTTCTTCTAACCAAATCTTGGTCAGAGTTCCACTATAACAAATATTTGTTCTTGACAAGCTTACAACTGATCTCTCTTACCCACCCTAGGTAAAATTCAAAATCTATACCCTATAGACTTTTCAAAAGATCAAGAACCAGAGATCCCTTCTCTGTTCTTCCCACTAGAAAACCCTTCTAGTAAAACCTTTAAAGAATACAATTGTTATATGGAAAATACAACACAAAACAAAACAAATATCAAACCAAAATATCAAGCTTGAAGTTCAAGAAGGATATCCCCTTATAATCCTCAGCTAATTCAATGATATGAATGATTCAAACAATCTGAGAATGTATGCAATAGATGATCAAAACTCCTTTCTTGAATCTTTCTTTGTCACTAGCTTGAACAAATCATTAATCCTTGAATATTTTGACTAGAATCACATGTAACTCTCCATGATACACATGATCTTTGATTTTCTCACTAAAATCACTCTTAAATACTCTTGAGCACTTTAGGAAGTGTTTTTCACTAAGTATGGACGAGTATATGATTTTCACTTAATGTTTAAAACTCAGTCCAAGCTGTCCTATTTATAAAAAAACATGTATAACTAACTGTAATCGATTATTTTCACTAATGTAATCGATAATATTAACCAGATAATCAGGAATCTGGAAATTTGTCAAGAACAAAATAATCGATTAAGTCATCTTGTAATTGATTATTCCAGATGAACTCAGTTTTCTAATACACACAAGTAATCGATTAAGTTCCTATTTAAACGATTATCACAGACCATGTATAAAACTGATCAAAGCACATTTAATAGATTACAATCATCTGGTAATCGATTAAACCAGATCAACATGCTATGAAAATTTATGCAAAAGCTTATGTAATCGATTATATCTCAAAATAATCGATTATCATAGAGAATGACCAATTCTGTGTTAAGCTTATTTAATCGATTATGAACCAGTGGTAATCGATTAAAATGTTCATAAGGCAAAAACCAGAAAGCATTCACATGTATTTAATCGATTATATCACCTATGTAATCGATTAAAACACTGAGAAACAGTTTTTATAAAATCTTAGTTGCCTTTATGAATTTCTATCTAATTTCTTATTACCACAAGATTATATCTAATCCAATGAATGTATGAATGCATGAATCATCAAAAGCTAATAAGGATTATCAGGTTTTATCAATTGAACTAAGCTTTAACCAAAAATTACATATGCCATCAATATGATTGGGCACGTAAAAGATCAAAAACTTTTAAGCTTTATACTTCTTGATCCCTTTGCTTCAGCTTCATCAAATCTAACATGGTATCATAAATGTCACGGGTTTAGGTTTCTTTTTCTTTTGCGCTTTTGTGTTCTCTCTCATCTCATCTCCTTGTCTACACTTCAACCGCTTCTGTTCTCTCTCATCTCATCAAATCGATCAAGCATCAGGTTTTCCTCTGCGCTTTCTTTTTATTTTCCTAAGATCTTTAACTTCCCGTGATTATTCTGGTTTGTATTCATTGGGATTTTGATGGAAATAGGGATGGGAAGAAAAGAAATAACCTTCATTGTTGAGTGTTGACTCAAATTTTTGTTGTTGTATTTGATTTACTCTTTTTCTTTTTCTTTTTTGCTTTAGAATTAAGCTAATCTTTGGTAAAATCTTAAGAGGGATAAATGTGTCTATTTGGAATAAATATTGAGAGAATTAGTTTCAGAGTGAGGAATAATCAGGGCCTGATTTTTTTTTCTCTCATTGGTTGGTTTATTCTTTGAGAGTTTGATTTAAATGATGTTTTTTTTTTGTTCTTTTAACATTCTTTTGAAATTTTGATTCGAATGGTGTCTTTTTTTTCTTTTGTTCTTTTAACATTAAGGTTACTTAAAAATCAGTGTTCGATGAGGCCAAAATAATGATATTACTTTTTTGTTAATGATTGAAATAATGTCATTTCATCATAAAAGCAAAAACATTATATTTGTATAAAATATCAATTGATTTTTGGGGTTGTGTTTAAATTTTTAGAATTGTTTGGTTTGGCTTTAAATACTTCTAATATTGGATTTCCAAGTGTTGAAATTGCAAGTGCTGAAATTTCTTAATGTATTACTTTCAGGTATATTGTTATTTGTTTCACCTTTTTTTTTCATATTTTGTTTACCATGTTTATAATATTAATGAGTCATATTTTGTTCATTTGTTTGTTTCAGCAAATCTGGTTGCAACAAATTTGGTTATAGCAAAGCTTATTGCAAGAAACTAATTTGTGAGAAATAGTAGTGATTCAGATTATTATAGTAAATCTTGTTCAAGAATCTTTTGTTTTAATTTATATGTTCATGGTATTAAATGAATCAATTTTACTACTTTCATACATTTGATAATATTGTGTTAATTGATTGGATATTTGAAAGAATTATGATATAAAATAGTAGCTCTAAGAAAAAAATTTAAATGGGTAACCCGTTGGTCCGAACCGAACCGTTTATGAACAGTTGGATTGGGTTGGGTTTTAAAAAAAAATTCTAAAAACTGAACCGAACCGAACTGATCAAATTTGATTGGGTTGGGTCCTAAATTTGACAAAAACCGATCTGAACTGATCCGAGAACACCCCTATTAGTTAGAGTTCCACTATCCACATAATTCTTTTCTTACAAGCTTATAACAATCACCCTTAATCAAACCTAGATTAAGATCATAAATCTAACTCCCTTAGACTCCTAGTGTTGAAGACATAGAGAATCCCCTCTCCACTGTTCCGTCTAGAGAAATCTACTCTAGACAAGCCTTAAGAAATCTATTGAAATAGTTACAAACAAACTGAAATTCTAAAACAAATTACAAACAAAGTTTAATGGAGAGAGACAATTTGATGATCCAATGTATATAAATGCATATGATTTACCAATCTTGATCCAGGTTGAATGAAAACAAGTTTCATACCAATCTCTCCAAGAACTTCTTCAGTACATTGTCTAAGAAGAAATCTTTCAAAGTAACATGAAGATTTAGAATTTGTGGGACAAAAGCTCAGTAGCTCAAAGTATCTCCACTCTTCAGAAAGCTTTTGAAATCTATGAAATTTCGTTGTGTAATGATCTGTTTATTTCAAAAGACCCAACAACTATTTATAAAAACTGTTGTAACTAAATGTAATCGATTAAATAGTCAATGTAATCGAATAATTTCACTTATGTAATCGATTAATAACATATTTAATCGATTGAAGTGTTCTTGAACTTTCTGGAGAAGATTCATGAGCAAATTAATCGATTAATTTACCATGTAATCGATTATCACAAGAAGTCTTGTTTCAAAAACGTGCAAAGTAATCGATTACCACTAAATGATAATCGATTATCACAGGAAGACTTATTTTATGATTGTGCAATGTAATCGATTACGACATAGCTGTAATTGATTAAAGTGTTCATCAAAGCTTAAGTAATAGATTACCATAAACCAGTAATTGATTAAAGCAGTGCGAAATAGTTTTTTCAAAACTTAAGCCTTGAACACTTGGCTTTTATGCAATCATGAAAATTTGAAGCTTTTTCACAAAACTTGTGCTTTTATGAAAACCATGAATACAAGCCAATGAATGGTGTTTATGCAATGCAATGGATCATAAGATGGAACTCTTAGACATCTAAAGATTACATATGCCTTTAATTGAATGGCATGTAAAGGCTAAAACTTATCCAAGACTAAGAGCCTCAGCATTTTGATCTTCTTCAAGCTCCCCCTGTAGCTAATAGGAGTCGTCATCGTCACCATGAACATCATCTTGACGATCATAATCATTACTTAAATTTGTGACAAACTCAACATTTGTAACGTGTTGGTATATATTTGTGCCAATATGTTGAACAAAAACACTACTATTAGCAAGTGTTATGAATAGCATGACCAATTCACCATGCCGAGCTACCAGCTTGGTCAATGTCGACGTAAAACTCAATTCTAGGAGCATTTACTGTAGTAAGGAATCTATAAGTAAACTTACTAATTATTTGATCATTAGACAAATTTAGTTTTTCGCAAACTCTTTTTCAAGCTTTCATAACTAATATTGAGATTAATTTTAATGCCTCTTTTGGATCCCTAAATGTAATCCCCTTTGGCTTACATATTTTCAACCATTCCAATAAGTAAAAACAATCACAGAACTCATTGTAAAATACTAAAGCGTTGTGAAAAAATAACACTAAATTAGTGACACAAATATATAGTAACAAATTGGTAATTTTTTCAAATCCTAGTCTTTCTTTTGTAATCTAATTTTTTTAAAATTAAAAAACACAAGAAGACCAGGCTAGTGCCTCTTATGAAGATAAATAAAGGAAAATACTTAATTGGAGCCTCTTATTTCTATAAAGCCTTCGCATCCCATGAGGTAATAAAGTAAGAATTAAATCAAGAGAAACACAACAGGGTGGAACCTCCTAATGTATTAGTGGCAAACTGCAGTGTGGCGCCTCTCTATTGCCACGCTCCCCACGAGGATGCGTAGTATATTTATATATAAGCATGTATTATGTCTACGTCCCTCAACATATGAAATTTCTCTGGTTTGGTCATATATGTAACACACTGTCTACCCCTAAGACGAATTTTGTATAACTCTGCAATCCTATTCTCCATATCTTTACAATTTAGTAGAAGTCATTTCACTGCAGCACACGTGAATTCATCTAACAGTTACATAGGGTAACAATATTGGCCAAAACAACAGTATACCACTCTATTTTTTGTTTTGTTTATTATAATTGTTGTTGTTGTTGTTATTATTATTATTATTATTATTATTTATTTTACGTTAATTTTTTGTGCAAATGTTTGCTATAAATACCCTTTTATATGTCAATGAATTTGAATCAATTGCAAAGAAACAAAATATATTGTTATGCTACACGCAAATGGTTTTTTAAGGCAAAACCTCTATCGAAAATATCACAAATTTGTCTCTTGTGTTTGTTTACCATGACGATGAGATAGGAACTAATGAGCATGACACTTACTTCACTTGTGTCCACCCTACCCCTTTCAGGATTCTTTAAAATTTGACATATGTTCATTTGAAGAGCAAGATTAAAGATGTATTACTTCTACAAGATCACAAACATGTGACTGAGATATAATATCAACACGACGTATATAATAACCCTGAGTCCTGGCGTGGACGGCGTGAGAAATCTGCACGGATGGCGCTGGTTTTCTGCAGAATTCTTTTGCAGAAAACAGCTGCAGAAGTGTGGCCCGGATGGCGCCAGTGTGGCGCGATCAGCGCCATGCCTCTGGTATGTGGCGCTAGTGGCGCCATAGGTTCTGGGGGTTGACGCCTGGGGCGCTAGGTTGGCGCGATTGGCTCCAGACAACCCAAAGGACCTGCAGGGGGCGCGAGTGGCGCCATGGTGGCACGGATGGCGCCGTTGGTTCTGGAGGTTGGCGCGGGAGGCGCCATAGTGGCGCGAGGGGCACCACAGGTACTAAAGGATGGCGCGATTGGAGCGGGAGTGGCGCAGTTGGCGTCGTGGGCTCTGGAAGCTGGTATGATCAGCGCCAGAGTGGCGCGATCAGCGCGGCAGCTCGGGCAGACCCACTATAAAAGGGGTCATTTTAGGAAATTTGACCCAAATCACTTCCTTTCTTCTTCCTCCAGCGACCCACCTCCATTGTTGAGTGCTCAAGCTTTGTTGACCTCTGTTTGTTCACCAAATCACCTTCCTTAAACCTCTTTTGTGTTGGAAAACGCTTGGGGAGCTTGAATCCTTCATCGTTTCTCCTTGAAAACCCCCAAATCAAAGAATCTCTTTCTCAAGGGAAGTTCATAAAACTCGAGCTCGGCGAGGAACGACGACGATCAGTGGATACTCGTGCTTGGGAAAGTTGTCCTTGGGCCTTCCTTGCCATCTTTGAGGTAAGAAACTCAAGATTCACTACTTGATTTGTGAGTTGGGGTTTTGGGTGAATAGTGACCCACTTGTGATAGAGCTAGTTTTAGCCTTGGGTCCTTTAGAAACTTGTGCTTAGAATGTTGTGAGGATGAAGGATTAGCTCTCATATGTTAGTTTGGTGAACTTTGAGTGTGGCTCTATGATATGCATGTATAGTTGATATGCTGAGTTGCTTGGCTAGGTTGTGACATGCAAGAGTCTTAGTATATGGTATGGATGTGCCTGAGAGGCCATATGAACGTGTCTCATGTGTGACATGAACCGTTCAAGCCATATGTGAACCCTTGAGCTATTGGGCTGTTGAGAGCTTTGAGCTCATTGTGTTTGGCTTGTGTTGAGTCTGAGGTGACTCAAATGCCATGTTTGAGATGAGATAGACCGTTGAGGGTCTATGAGGTGGCTTGTAAATGATGAACCTTAAGTTAGAGGACTTAGAGGTTTTGGAGAGGTATGAGGTACCTTTCGTTGAGACGGTTGAGAACCGTGCTATAGGCTTGTGCTTGTTTGATTGCTTGATGTTGATATGAGCTTGTGTGCCTTGTATAGGGCGTGACACCGAGGGTGTCAGTGGCGTGGGCCACAGAGCAAGGGAAGAACTGCAGAGCTCGGCTTTGCTAGGTAAGTTCTTGGTCCCTTGGGGATGTTTCCCACTTGCTTGTGCTCCACCATACTCTGAAGGAGTGATGGTTGCATTCATGATGCATGCATTGATGGTTGTTGCATCCTCATAATGATATGTATGCTTGCATTTATGCTTGAGAAATGTATGATACCTGTTGATAGATCTTCTGGCCAGTTAGATAAATATGGACCTCTCTAGGAGATGGGTTTCCTCCTAGTTTGGTTTGCTCATGGTTGATGAGATCCCAAGGGTCGGTGATCCCTCAAGACCAAGAGATAGGTGTGCCCCGTCACGGTTGATTGCCTATTTTCGGAGGTACCATATATGTGCATCCATGCGTAAGGGGTAGCTCCCGATGGGATGGCATGGGTGTGAGTTCCGATCTCACACTGAGGTTGGTGTTGATGAGATCCGCCGTACATAGAGCAAGATGACTTGCTTGTATTGTTATGAGGGCCGGGAGGCCAGATTGTTTGTGATGCCTGATGAACTGTGTCATGGAGAGTGAGCCAGGGTGGAGGAGATGCCTCCGAGGACCCTGAGCTTACTGAGATATTTATCTCACCCCGTGTGGGGCTTATGTGGTTTCAGGTGACGCTTCTGGCAGAGAGGAGCGGTCTCAGGGCTGGAGGCCCCAGTAGAGACAGCATATGCTTGGCTGTGAGGCAGCTTGAGGAGAGCTTGGTGGCTCAGCTTTTTGATGAGTTATTGTACCCCTGTAGAGGGAAGGTGTGTGTGTGCACACATGTATTCTTTTGTTATGTATATGCTGTGTATGCCCTCGTGTGAGGAAGGATCTGTGAGATCAGAAGCATTTGGATGCTTATTCTTTTGTATAGACACTTCGAGTGCCAGATGTTGTATATATACATAACCATTTTATGTTAGGTATTGATGTTTCCTCTTGTTTATATGTTGAGATAATTTGAGTGTATCTGCCTATGGTTATGTTTGTGTGATCTGGATCAGCAGGGGCTTGTGTTGCTTGTGATGCGTTATATTCCATACATAATGTAATCAAGAAATATGGTTTTCGATTTATGCTTCCGCAAAAGTCTTTTATTAAAGTGATTAAGCACTAATCTGATAATAATCATAATGTTAATACACCGGGTGCACACGGGGTGTTACATTTTATGGTATCAGAGCGGTTTCTTGATGGAAGCATTATGTATGGATTGTGTGTTGCTCTTGACTGTTGTTTGAATTTGGCATGACTATTGCATGTGTGGACACTAGTTGTGGGCCTGATCAACTCACTGTTTGGTGTACATGTGTAGTGTCATGACGAGATCCAGAAACAACAGTGGGGCGACAAATGCCCAGCCTGATCCAGTGGCGGCTGCGTTGGCAGCCATGCAGCAAGAGCTAGCTACAAATAGGCAGATGCAGGAGGCGATGCAGCATGAGATGGCTGCTAACTGAGCGATGAACGAGGCCTTGATGAAGGCAAATCAGGAGATGATGGATGAGATGAGAAACCTGAGAGGAGGTGACAAAGCATCCTCTACACCTCCTACACATGATGGTGAGGGTAGCCGCCATCAGGCTAGTGGTAGCCATATGAGAGGGGACCAGGTGTCCCATGCTGAGGCTGATGATGATGTTGCAGCCCGAGGGAAGATGCTTATCACTTTTCGTAAGCATGACCCTCCAGTGTTCCTTGGTGGATATGATCCAGTTGCTGCAGCTAGGTGGTTGCAGGCTTTGGAGAAGATATTCACGGTGATGGAGTGCCCCGATCACCAGAGGTTGCTGTATGCGACCTATATGCTTCAGGGCTATGCCCATGAGTGGTGGACCACCATACATCAGTTGCTGAGAGGCCGGGGAGAGG
Source organism: Glycine tomentella (assembly GCA_007407185.1). NCBI lineage: Eukaryota > Viridiplantae > Streptophyta > Magnoliopsida > Fabales > Fabaceae > Glycine > Glycine tomentella. The sequence continues at coordinate 33,502 of PYAF01001049.1, forward strand.
TTGTTACCTGGAAGGTGTTTGAGGCTTGCTTCTTGGACAGATATTTTCCCAGGGATGCTAGAGAGCAGAAGCAAGCAGAGTTTGATGGTCTTGTTCAGGGGAACTTGACTGTGGATGAGTATCTGGCCAAGTTTAATGAGCTTGCCAAATATGCTCACTTCAGGAGGTCATTACCTGATGCTGATATCTTTGCTGCTAAGTTCCATAGGGGACTTAGGGAGAGCATAGAGGAGCGGGTTGCCGGTAGTGGATCTCGTGATATGGATAGCTTGGTGAGGCAGTGTCGCCAAGTTGAGGACATGCTTCACAAACACCGAGGCAGTTAGTCATCTCCCTCAGTCATACAGGAGGGAAGGAAGCCCAGCAGTTCTGACCCCACCCAGAAAGGGTAAGGGCAAGGATTTGAGAGTCTCTACCTCTTCTGATAGATTCAAGAGAGGCTCTAGCCAAAGTGGCTCAACCCGGAGGAGGCAACCTCCGAAGTGTCCAGCTTGTGGGAGGGAGCACTTGGGAGCATGCCCCTCAGGACAGATTATCTGTTTCAGATGTGGCCAGCCAGGCCATATCTCTCGAGAGTGCATGCAGGCAAGAGGCCGTGCACAGGCTGCTCCAGTTGAGATGACCGCACCCACAACAAGCCGGGTGTATACTGTTGATGCCAGGGAAGCAACCAGAGCTCCAGACTTGATCAGAGGTACTGTTCTGATCGATGCTTGTGATGTGAGAGTCTTGTTTGACTCTGGAGCTACGCATTCTTTCATTCAGGATGTGATTGAAGATAGGCTGAAATTGCCTATGTTTAGTTTTTCTCCTCCGATGGAGGTTACCACCGCATCCAGTGAGAGATGTCGAGTGAGCACGTGCTGTAAGGACGTGCGGTTTCAGCTTGATGGCAGAGTGTACATGATTGATCTGTACTGCCTAGCTATGCCTACCCTTGAGATCATTCTGGGTATGGATTGGTTGGCCAAGTATGGCGTGATGTTGGACTGTTGTAAGAAGTGGGTTGTTGTGCTTTCTGATGGAGCTGGTTCGAGTTCCACCTCTTTCCTATCGGTCTTGCAAGCTCGCAAGGCATGATATGTTGCTAACACATCTTAGTTTTAGGATATAATTCAATTAAATAATCAGGAATATAGATTAGAATAGTCTAATTTGTTAATTACATTCAATTTTATCTCATTTCATTACCTAAGCATGATTTCAGGGATAAAAAGGAGGAGAAGCAAGCCAAAGAAGAAGAAAACCAAAAATGAAGGTCTCGCGCGATCCGCGCCAAGATCCACGCTAGTCGCGCCAGGTGCCCAAGACCAACCTTCCAACTCGAAGACATCACGCGATCAGCGTGAAAGACCGCGCTACCAGCGCCATGAAGTCTAATTGCCTGCGCGATCAGTGCGAGATCTCGTGCTGTTAGCGCCATAAAGGTCTGCAAAAAGCTCCAACTCATGCGATCAGCGCGGTGAAGATCCTGTTTCCTGAATTTGCAAGATATGGTTCGAAAATTGAGACAAGAAGAGGCTTTGTTACCCAAAATAAATTATCTTAAAGGCAATTATAAAAGGAGGCCTCTGGATTGAAGAAAGACACCTTTGGATAGCAATTGATAACCACTTGGAGAGCTGAATACATAAAATCAAAGCTAGGATTTGCTGCAGAATAATGTTTTCCATGTATGCTTTGGTGTTCTTGATGACTATGTCAGGCTAGATTCTGTACTGTGGTTAGGCCAAGAACCAATGTGAACTCCTCTGTAATTTGACTGGTATTGAATGAGATTACTCTGATTGCTTTATTTTACCCTGTTCTTTACTGTTATATTCTTCTTTAGAATTGGCCATTCTATTTAAGTTCTAAGGGTTAGGATTCGCAATAGGGATGTTGGGATTCTAATTTCTGACATGAGTAAGATAATAGTTTTTACATTGCTTAGGGATAGGAATGTATAATTGCAGAACTTATAATATATTCTTTCAAAAGCTTAGCTTGATAGAAATCACTAAGGAATTAGGGTTTTGATTCAGGTTAAAGGGTTAATTCACTAAGGGATTAGGGATTAGCTAAATTAGGAAAGATTTATTCTCTGAGTAATTAGAAGCAATCGACTTTGATAACCAGTTAAGTGAAAGAGGCAGGAATCAGAGGGGATTGCGTCCTAATTGTAATGCCTGGTATTTCTAAGCATGTAATTAAGCCTAAATTAAGCCTATGATTAAGGGTAATGAGTAGACTTAAGAGTATTCAGAGACAGGCTTCACAAAGGCTTGAGAAAAGATGAAGAAAACAATTTCGAACATCCCACGCTAACAGCGTGAGATTCCATGCTAACAGCGTGGACTGTCCGAGTCCACGGCGCTAT
>PYAF01001050.1:15109-40495 GCA_007407185.1 Glycine tomentella
AACTCTACTCTAGTGTTGAGTAGAAGAAACTGGATGTAGCCTCATAGGGTTTGAGGTGAACCAGTATAAATCTTGTGCTCTCTCATTTACTGCATATTTGTTATTTCTTGTTGTGAATTCTGTAGTATAATTTGTTTCTTGAGGCATTACAAGTCTTGGATTGATTTTGAATAAAGATTCTTGATTGAATTGTGATAAAAATCCAAAGGGCAAGATTACTCTGATTTTGTTTGATAAAGAAATTTTTAAATTTACCAAGGCTAACCAATTCACCCCCCTCTTGGTTAAATGTGAAGTGTTCCCTTATTTTTGCAGTTATGGTGGCTAGGGATGAAAAAGGACATAGCTGAGCACGTGGCTAAATGTCTGGTGTGCCAGAAGGTGAAGATTGAGCATCAGAGACCGTCAGGCCTACTACAGCCTTTACAGATTCCAGAATGGAAATGTGATAACATTTCCATGGATTTTGTGGTTGGATTACCCAGAACTCAAACTGGATGTGACTCTATCTGGGTTATTGTGGATAGGCTTACCAAGTCTGTTCATTTCTTACCTGTGTAATCTGACTACACTGCAGAGAAGTTGACCCAGCTATATGTCAGGGAGATTGTGAGATTGCATGGAGTCCCAGAGAGTATTATTAGTGACAGGGATCCGAAGTTCACTTCTAGATTTTGGAGTGCGCTTCAGGAAGCTTTTGGCACCCAGCTAAGGCTTAGCACAGCCTACCATCCTCAAACAGATGGTCAGACGGAGAGGACCATCCAAACACTGGAGGATATGTTGAGAGCGTGTGCCCTAGAGCAGGGTGCTAGCTGGGATAGATACCTACCTCTGGTGGAATTCTCGTATAATAATAGTTATCATGCCAGTTTGGGCATGGCACCTTATGAGGCATTGTATGGTCGGAGGTGCAGAACTCCTATTTGCTGGTCTGAGGTGGGTGAGAGACAGCTTCTTGGACCTGAGATGGTTCAGGAGACCTCTGAGCAGATCCGGATGATCATAAACACAGGCCGCTGCAGTTTGATGAGGGCGACCATGTGTTTCTAAGGCTGTCTCCGGTCACAGGTGTAGGATGGGCTTTGGGTGTGAGGAAGCTGAGTCCTAGATTCATTGGTCCTTATCAGATTCTTCAGAGAATAGGACAAGTGGCATATAGGCTAGCTTTACCTCCCCAGTTATCAGGGCTGCATGACGTTTTCCACGTGTCACAGTTGAGAAAGTATGTACCAGACCCATCACACATGGTAGAGCCTAACACTGTTCAGATTAGAGAGAATCTGACGAGTCCTACACGACCTATGCGGATCCTGGATCGGATGGAGAAAAAGAACACCTAAGGAAGCGACTTGGGAGCGAGAGCAGGAGCTGTTGCAGCTTTATCCCGAGTTGTTTGACAGGTATGGTTCTGAATTTTGCGGACAAAATTCTTAAAAAGGAGGGGTGAATATAATGACCCTCAGGTCTGGCACGTCTGGCGTGAGGTCCAGTGCTGGAAGTGCCATGTTTTTCTGCAGAAACCAGATGCAGAGGTGCGGCGCGATCAGCGCCAGTGTGGCGCGATTACGCCATGCACACTGCGAACTGGCGCTAGTGGCGCCAGGTTCGCGCAATCAGCGCCATTGTCTCTGGAGGTTAGCGCGGGAGTGGCGCGAGTAGCGCCACAGTTCTGGAGGTTGGCGCGGTTGGCGCAGATGGCGCCATTGTTTCTGGAAGTTGGCGCGATCAGCGCCAGAGTGGCACGATCAGCGCGACATGTCGGTTAGACCCAGTATATAAGGGCCAAAATTACGAAATTTTGGGTCATTCTCCATCTTTCTCTTCCTCTGAGCGCCCAAACTCCATGGGAGAGTTTCCAAGCTTCCTAGACTTTCATTTCTTGGCCTAAACACCTTCCTTTGGTCACAAACCTTGCGAGAAACCTTTGGTGAGCTATAATCCTTCATTTCTTTCTCGTAAAAACCCAAGACTAGAGAAGTCCCTATCTCAAAGGAACTTCAAAGAACTCGAGTTCGGCGAGGAACAACGTCGATTCTTGGACACCTGAGCTAAGAGAAGCGGTCCACGAGCCTTTCTTGTCATTATTGAGGTAAGGAACTATTCCTCTAGTTGATTTGTGATTTGGGGTTTTGGGTGAATAGTGACCCACTTGAGCTGGGGCTAGATTTAGCCATGGGTCCTGTAGAAAAGTGTGTTTAGAACGGTTTAGCGATGAAGAATTAGCTCTCAGATGTTAGTTTGGTGAACTTTGGTTTTGCGCTCTATGGTTATGCATGTGTGACTATTGTGTTGAGTCACTTGATGATATTGAGACATGCAAGAGCCTTGATACATGGTTTGGGGATGTCTGAGAGACCATGATGAACCTTAAGTTAGAAGACAGAGAGGGATTTATATGGAAAGGAAGAGTGTTTCCTTTCATATAAACAGTTGAAAACCGTTACTGATTGTTGACTGCATGCCTAATGTAGGGCGTGAGATTCATACTACTGGTGGTGGTCACCACGAGGCTGGGTATTGAGCTGAGACCATGTAAGCTCATCGTTCTTGGAGGGGACTATTTCCCTTGCTTGTGTTCACCACACCCAAGAGGGTGATGATTTGGTATGCCATGCATCTGAATATTATGTGTTGTTGATATATTAAGACATGTATGTGATGGCATGGTGATGATTGAGGTTAGCTAAACACTGTGATAGTGTTATGCTTTGTATTGGCTATAAGATGAATGTTATGATAATGCTACGTGATGTGGTTATATGAGAATTTTCTGGCCAGTAGAATAGGGAACTATGGACCCCTTGGGAATGTGCCCTTAAAGGATTGCTTCCTTGGGAAAATCCATAGGCGTCCATGTAATTCCTGAGAGAATGTGCCCTTCATTGGATGATCTTTCTCAGGTATGGGCGGGAAAAGCCCTGAGGGAATGTGCCTTTAATTAGATGATCTTCCTCAGGCATGAAAAGGGAGAGTCCTGAGGGAATGTACCTTTCAGTAAATGATCTTCCTCAGGCACTCAATGAGAAGTCCTGAGAGAACATGCCCTTTAATGGATGATCTTTCTCAGGCAATGTGTGACGGGTACATATGTTGTTACCCCTGGACTGTGATATGCATGTAGTGTGGTACATGTGAGCTGTGAAGGCTGATTGTATGAGTGATGTTTATTTGATATTAATTATGTTGTTTATGTGATTGGAAGTGAACCAGGGGGAGGGGAAACCTCCAAGGACCCTGAGTTTACTGAGATTATGTTCTCACCCCTGTTGGGACTCATGTTACAGGTGATGATATAGGAGTAGCTGATAGATCCCAAGGCAAGAGGCCTGAGCAAGGATAGTCTTGTTGATAACCCTAAGCATAGATGACTAAGCATGTTGGCTCACATTTTTTATTATGCCTGTATTTGTACAGTTTTGAGAAAATGTACTTTGCATTGTACCAGAATTCACCATATATGTATATAATGTACATTTGATATTGTTTCAGCTTCCTAAGTTTTATTTTGATTATATTGTATCCACTGCGTCATTCTGATATAATAACAATGTTAATATGCCGGGTGCACACGAGGTGTTATACAACAAACAAATCAGGCCCAAAATGCATCAAAAGCCCAAAGACTCTTCTAGAGGTACATTTAATTCACCCAAGCGAGTGAATCTGGTGTATTTTGCTCGCTTAGGCGAGCAACACCTGCAATTGGGCCTTCAAGTGGGCAAGTGGACGTGCAACTTGGGTTATTAACTCGCCCAAACGAGTAAAACATGAAGGAAGTGGTCGCTTGGGCAACCAAACTCGACCAGGCCAGCCCCTATAAATACCCAAGCACCCCAAGGCAAAGGACATCCTTTTTCACTTCCATTCTTCCTCCTCCATTGCTTCTTAGCTTGTTTTGAGCCTTAGGCTCTTAAATATTAGTATTAGGTAGTTAGGATAGTGAGAGAAGTGAGATTTAGTGTGGAGACTCTGCCAGAAAGAAGTGGCGATGGGGCCCTTCATCAATTCTTCTCTTAAGGAGATTCTCTCCATGCTTGGTTATTTTCTCTTATGGATTGGATGTAATCTTCTACTTTTAAGTATCTTTTTTAATATTTATTTATGCATAACTCTTTTCTATTTATTATTGGTAATTTTATTTCATTCTTAATGCTTGATTCTACTTGATCACTAGTTTCATGAATTTGGATTCTAAGTTTAATTGGAAAGTACTCTTAGTATTTGAACTGAATAATTTTACTCTTTACGTTACATTGCTAGGAATAGAGCATAACGTTTAGATTGCAAATAACACGCGATTATGATTGTAATGATGGGTTATTTACTTCGTATGCGAGGGATCGATATTCGGTAAATATCCTTAGAAGTCGATTGTGAGGGATCGATTCGAGGTTAATTAATGTGTGCATCAGTAATAATAGAAAATGATTTATACATGGTAATATTAATTGGATATCGAGGTATGAATGATGAAATCCAATCTTATGCTTTTCTTTAGTTAATTAAAATCGTTTTATTAGCTTCCGTAATCTTTCGTGATCTTTCTTATTTCCGTAAAAACCATCAAAACTTCGACCATACTCGTTGTATATAATTATTCAATTGTTGAATTCTATTTGGATTAACTGAGTAGCACAAGTCCCTGTGGAGACGAACTTTTATAAATTTTGTAACTTACAACGATAATTGGTACGCTTGCCAAAAGTCTAACAATTCTTGAGGCTTTTTCTAGAGTAGGTTTTTCTAGAGGGAAAGAGTATAGAATGGTTCTCTATGTCTTGATCACTAGGAGTCTAATAGTGTTTTAGATTTCTACTCTTTATCTAGGCTTGATAAAGGGTGATTGTTATAAAGCTTGTAAGAACTGAAAATTGATAATAGTGGAACTCTAATCTAGTGTTGATTAAAAGAAACTAGATGTAGCTTCTCTTGAGAAGTAAACCAGTATAAATTCTTGTGTTGGTTTTCTATTTCTTAATCTTTTCATGCTATCTTGATCATTAGTTCTTGGTGTTATTCTCATTACTTAACAAGTTCTGTTTTAAGCAATTGATTTATTGGGCTGAGTGGTTTGATTGATTTGAAGCATTATTGGTTCAATTGTGATTAAGATACTTTAACTCTGATTTTACAAATAAATTTTAAAAGACCAAGTTTAAACTAATTCACCCCCATCTTGGTTATTATGGGTATTTCTATTATTTTCATTAATTTCTACATCGATTGTATCTACAACTGACGTAAAAAGGTGCTTTCAACATCAGTTTTTGAACCATTGTCAAAAGTTGTCCACTTTCAACGATGGTCAATTCAACATTGATTCCAAACTGATGTTAAAAGTCTTCCAGAACTATATTAAAGGATTTTTTTTTCTATAGTAATGTTTGGTTCGTTATAGATTTGTCCAAAAGATCAATCCACGTTGTTATAAGCGGGTCAACTTTTACAACAATATAGACAACTATGTCAAGATTGAAATAGAGAGGTTAAGGTGGATTTGAAATCACTAGAATAATATTTGTACTGAAGTGTATCAAGGCCTATAAGATGTTTTGCATGTAGGAGAAAATATTGCAAGTTACTATTATATTATATATATTATACAACATTCTTTCATTGTGATTATACAACAACCAATTAACATCAACACATTCAATTTGTTATCATAGAAAATATTGGACAAAGAACGATATAAACATCATCATTTATTGATAGTCGTCGAGACTTAACACAATGCTATGAAGATGGTCTGACTATTGTTCTTCATGATGGTAAACATGATATTTTTCTTACAATGACATGTAATCCTTCTTGGAGTGAAATATCCTTCGAACTTGTCACTCATCAAACACCACAAGATCATCCTGACTTGCTAACAAGAATCTTTCTGAGCAAAATTTGAGCAACTGAAGGATGATGTCATTAATAAAGGTGTACGTAGAAAGGTTAAAAGTTATATGTATGTGATAAAATTTCATAAACGGGGGCTACCTCATGTATACATGCTATTGATCTTAGACAATAATGACAAATTACGAGATCCAAAAGAGTATGATAGCGTGGTGAGGGTATAAATACCAAAAATTGAAGAGGAACCACAATTGCATGAGGTCCTACAAAAACATATGATACATGGACCTTGCAGAACACTTAATCCAAAATCTTCATGTATGAAAAACAGTCAATGCAAAGGAAGGTATCCTAAATAGTTCTTAGAAGAGACACGCCAAGGTAATGACTCATCCGAAGTATTAAAAACGATTTGAAAAACTAATATATGTAAATATAAATATGACTATTGATAACAGATGGGTGGTTCCTTATAACCCTTGATTGTTGTCGAAGTATGATTGTCATATAACTTTTGAAGTATGCAGTAACATTAAGAGCATTAAATATTTGTATAAATGTCTTCAAAGGCCATGATCAAGTAGCAATGGAGGTTAGCAGAGGATCACATGTAGATGAGGTTCAACAATATATTGATGCAAGATGGATTTGTACTATGGAAGTTTTGTGGAAGATGTTTAGATTTACCCTTTATAGAATATATCCGTGTGTTAAGAGATTACAATTTCATTTATTGCATTGTTATCCAGTGCAATTCTATAGACATCAAAGAATCACTGATGTATTGAACGATGACTGTAACTCCAAAACCATGCTGACACAATTCTTTGCTATAAATTGTAGAGATCATAAGCTAGGAACTATTTGTATAGAGAAATTTCCGATCATTATTGTTGGCATAGAGGGGATAAGGAATGGAACCAAAGAATGTTAAACAAGAAAGTTGTTGGTAATATCTATACCATATCTCTTTCAGAAGGGGAGAAATTCTACTTGTATAATTTGTTATCTCATTTAAGAGGTCCAAGCAGTTGGGAATACCTACTTTCACTCGGTGAAACATGTTTGCCCAAATTCAAAAAAGCAACTAAGCATTGGAGTTTTTTAGAAAGTGACAACAGTCTCCGTGAATTCTTAGTTGAAACATCAAGTCTATGAATGCCTTATGTTTTAAAGAGGTTGTTTGTCACTATATTAATTTTTTGTGAACCAACTAATGTTAGGGCCCTCTGGGATGAGTTTTACATCTACATGATAGAAAATTATCCTTCAACAAGCACAACCATGGACCAACCTTGACTAATATGTTATTGAGGGATTTGAATGACCTTTTGATTCTACATGGAAAATAAATCACAAATTATGATTTGCCAGCATTATCACTGGAGAACATTGAAAATAATTCAATTCCAAGGGTTATACAAGAGAAGTTATTGGTCCAAGTACCAAATGAAGATTTGGAATGTGTATGAAAGTTAAGTAACAACCAATTAATTGGTTTTAATGCCATTATGGATGTTATTCGCCGTAAATCAAGCTTTTTTAGTGGATGGTCCCAGAGGAGAATGTAAAACATTCTTGTATCGTACTTTAATTGAAAATTTGAGAAGTGAGGCTCAAATTGCCTTAGCAACTACCTCATTTGGGATAGCTACGACATTATTACTGGTGGTCGGATTGCACATTCTCGATTTAAAGATACCTATCAATGTAGAGACAGATTCATTTTGCTCAATAAGTAAACAGTCTAATCTTGCAAAACTAATTAGAGAAACAATAGCAATCATTTGGGATGAAGCACCCGTGACAAATAAATATGCTTTGGAAGCATGACATCGTTCATTAAAGGATATTCTAGATTGTGATGTTCCATTTTTGGGGTAAAATGATGGTATTAGGAGGAATTTTCATCAAGTACTTCATGTTGTTCAAAAAGGTACTAAGACACAAATGATTTCTGCATGTATTGTTAAGTCTCTTTTATGGGCTATCACAAAGGTCTTACATTTGCGACAAAACATGCAATCATTGCAAGATCATAAGTTTGCAGAATATCTCTTGCACATTGGAGATGGTATTAAACCTACCAAGCATGGTGATATGGTCCAAATTCCCCAACCAACTTGCAATAACATGAGAAGTAGAAAGTTCAGTACAAAATCTTATAAAAGAATCATTTCCCCCAATTAGAATCTTATACATGGGATGCATCTTATATGTTACAAAGAGCCATATTGACTAAAAAAAATGAGGATGTTCAAAAAATTAATGACATAATTATCAACCATTTTTCCAAGAGAAGAGCATAATTTGTTATCATTTGATGAGGTCGAAGGGGATACACACAGCTTATATCAACGGGAGTACTTGCCCTCCATTGCTCTAGGTGGTCTGCCTCCACATATTTTAAAGGTTAAAAAAGGCGCACCTTTGATGTTATTGCAAAACATAGACCCTAAATCCAACTTATGTAATGGGTAAAGGCTATTGTGTCATGGATTTTTATGAACATGTTGAATGTTGAAATCCTAATAGGGCACCATGTTGGAAGAAGAGCTTTCTTGCCTAGAATTAAGCATAAAACAACAGAGAGTGTGAGACTTCCTTTTGTTTTTCTTAGGAAGTAGTTTCTTGTCAAACTTAGTTTTGCAATTACGATCAATAAGTCACAAGGACAAACCATACCCAATGTTGGAATTTATCTTCCACAACATGTTTTTAGCCAATTAAATGTTGCTTTGTCAAGAGATGTTTCTCAAGCTTCCACAAAAATCCTTAATCTTGAAGGAGAAGATGAGAACTTCACAAAAAATGTTGTTTTTAAAGAGATTTAACTATCTCAAACTTAGGTATTGTCCCGTTTCATAATGGTATTGATAAATTTATTTATTTTATTATCGAAATAAATTAAGAAGAATTTTAATAGATAAAAACAAAATTCCATTGATTATATATGTGTATATATATATATATATTGGTTTTAAAGGAAAATTAAGATTCAAGAGATCTCTCAATTATACAAAGAGTTGAACACAAAAGGATTTGGACATGTATTTCGACAAACAAGTAAGTGACAAAATATATACTCATTTTTTAGTTTTTTTATACAAATTTTCAATCAAATTACTTTTCTTTTTTAGGAAGGTAAATTCAAAAAGTTATGTAATATTTGGAAGGATGAGTATTCACTCGAAAACAATTTGTCCAATTGACAACAAGGTTAGATTAAATTTGTTACTAACAATCTTCATATTATGTCACTTTCAATCCTCCAACCTCAATTTATAATTTTCTTTAAAACAAGTTCACCATCTAAAAATCTATTTTATTGGGTGGGGTTCTACGCTAACGATGAATAAGACTCAACTTTGAAAAATGGTAAAAAAAAAATTATTGTCTCAAAAGATAGAAAGGTAATATGATGAGACTACTTCAAAATATTATCTATGCTAATTTAATACATTCATACATGTGTTGTAAAATTTTCTTAGTTTTAATCAATTTGTAATGATAGTTTTTTGTCAAATTAGAAGACTTGAAAATACAATATCAAGTTATACCCCTAGTATTAACAACTATCATTCAACACAAAACACCTCGATTTTTGAGGTTATAATTAGTTTTTTAGTTTACATGAAAATCACCACCCAACAAATATATATATTATGTGACTTATTTTGTCGTTAAGCCAAGAAACTATGGATGATGTATTCTACTAAGAATAAAAAAAAAAACCTTGAACTGGTAAAAAAAACTATTCAAATTTAATATTTATTATTTTATTGATATTATTTGTTACATGGGTCCTCTAATTGTAATTAAACTATATATAGTCTTGAAATGAATGTATTATTTGGTTTGCCAGTTAAGGAAGCTTTGTGATTACAAATTATCAAAGTATCATACATAAATAATATTTTTATTTTGATTTTTTTATCTGTAATATTTATAACCTTATATATATAATTAAAGTTCTCTATTCTATTGTTATCCACGTCAATTTTAACTCAAAAAATATAATAACGAAATAAAAATGTGGACATACAATACACAACAAAAAGTTATAATTTTAGCATTTTTTAGAAACTCTTAGGCACAACACCTACCAGTTATTCTTTTATATTTGTGTATATAATAATTATATTTCTTTATACAACTATACTATTGAACAATTAACCAACCAATCAAAATCATCCTTAGGATACACTATTCAATATTCACTCGACACTGCGATCAAGCCTTCGCAAAGAAAAGCAGAAGCAGAAGAACTGCACATTCCAGTGCAGCAGATCGAAACTTTCCTTCCCTTCCCTTTCACCATGGCCGAATTTCTGGATCTCGAATCCCAAGACGGCGTGCGAATGCCGTGGAACGTGATCCCTGGCACGAAGCAGGACGCCCAAAACACCGTCGTCCCCGTCTCCGCCGTCTACACTCCCATAAAGCACTTCCCCTCGATGCCGCTCCTCAACTACTCCCCCCTCCGGTGCCGCACGTGCCGCTCTGTCCTCAACCCCTTCTGCATCGTCGACTTCGCCGCCAAGATCTGGATCTGCCCCTTCTGCTTCCAACGCAACCACTTCCCCCCTCACTACGCCTCCATCTCCGACGACTCCCTCCCCGCCGAGCTCTTTCCTCAGTACACCACCGTCGAATACAACTCCGACGCCGTTGGCCCCACCAATACCCCCTCCGTGGCCCCCGTCTTCCTCTTCGTCGTCGACACGTGCGTCATCGAAGAGGAGATCGGGTTCCTGCGCTCGGCGTTAGCCCAGGCCGTGGAGCTTTTGCCTGAGAACTCGCTCGTTGGACTCATTACCTTCGGCACGTTTGTTCATGTTCACGAATTAGGGTTCGGTGCAGTGCCGAAGACTTACGTTTTCAAGGGATCTAAGGATGTTACCAAGGACCAGTTGCTCGAGCAGATGAGTTTTTTCGTGAAGAAGCCGCGCCCGGCGGTCGGCGTGGTCGCTGGCGCGAGGGACGGGCTCTCCGTGGAGAGTATTTCGCGGTTCCTCGTGCCGGCGTCGGAGTGCGAGTTTACTCTCAATTCGGTAATGGTTGTTGGTTTTGGTGTGTGTGTTTGGTGTTAATTTGTGTGTGCGCACGTGTGCTGCTCTCAATTTGGTATTGTTTGTTGAGTGTGTAAAGCAGTGAAATGGAATGGATTTGGTTTGGACTGTATCTGTTTGGTGTTAACATGTGTGTCTGCACTTACATTTCACTCTCAATTCGGTAATGTTTGTTGAGTGTGTATAGCAGTAGAATGGAATGGACTTGGACTATATATGTTCGGTGTTAATTTGTTGTGCATGGCTTTCTACTTTTAATTCAGTAATGTTTGTTGAGTGTCTATTGTAGTGGGATTGAATGAATTTGGGCTGTATTTGGTTTCATTGCAATGCTTGATGTTGTGGGGAAATTGGAGGCAAGTGTGGCTGATGCAGTCTCCAGTGTAGATGCGAGATGGCGGCAGAGACTCCAAAAACCTTAGATGTTGTGGTCAAAATCGTGGCCACAGACTGTTTTCAAAACCTTGGTAGTTGGTGTTCAATTTGTGTGTGCGCACTCCACTTTCAATTCAGAAATGTTTGTTGAGTGTCTCTTGTAGTGGAATGAAATGAATTTGAAGTGTATAACTGTATTGGGTGTTAATTTGTCTCCACTCTCAATTTGGTAATGTTTGTTGAGAGTCTCTTGTAGTGGAATGGAATGAATTTGGACTGTATTGGTGTTAATTTGTGTGTTGAGTATCACTTGTAGTGGAATGAAATGAATTTGGAGTGTATTTCATGTTAATTTGTGTGTGGTTTGTTAACTTTGTTTGTTGTTTGGTTGGCAGGTATTGGAGGAGCTGCAGAAGGATCCTTGGGCGGTGCCGGCCGATCAGCGGGCAGCTCGGTGCACCAGCACGGCACTGAGTATCGCGGCGAGTTTGTTGGGGGCGTGTGTCCCTGGCTCTGCTGCAAGAATAATGGCATTTATTGGAGGACCAGCTACTGAAGGACCTGCACCTGTAAGAGCTACTCATGAAACTTGTGTAGTTATGTATAAGCTTGGCAATGTGCTATTTAATGTTGTAGTTATATATGTGGCAATATATGAGTTCTAAAATTAGTTGTTGTGGTTTTATCTGGGTAAACCATGATGAGCAAAGGACTGATCAATGGAGTGTTTAGGCTGGGAGTGAAGGAACCTTTTAAGCAAAAAATGCTGAGGTAAAGGTTAATAATTATACTTTAGTTTTGGTTTCCAAGATTTAAGGACAAGATTATACATTAGACTTAGATCCTTCTATTCATGTCTGTATTATAGAAGGAATTCTCTCTTGTCCATTTGTTCAAACTGTGATGTCTTTCAGTCAAAGTGAAAAGATTGTGGGGAAAAAATGTCCAATATGCGAGTAGGCATTGCAAGTTAATTCTGTGATAAATGATATTTTCTGGACTCGTTGGGGGTAAAGACTGGATAATTTGTTGGTAAGGTTGTTGAGGTGTTTTTATTGCCATAGAGCTAGAATATGATGAAGGGAGCAGAGAAGGAACTACAAAGATTAGTCATTACCGTGAATTGTGGATGGGTGTATAGGAAATGAACTCTTACATAGGATTTTATTGAAGTTTTGAATTTGACTTTTGTGTTGAGGGTAAGGAAAGTTGTTTTGGGCCTGTAGTTTAGAATCTTCCTTTCCATTTGGAAGTTTTTTTTTTTTTTTTTTTTTGATGAAGTTATCTAGTTTTATTTTATAATGGCAGTTTTAGCTCCATTTCAGTTCATCTTATGATTTTGGATTAGTCTGAACTGAGGTTTCTTGTGTGGGTTTTTCCTTTTTGTCCTTTTTCAGCCTTTTGGTTTCTTTTGGAGTATATCACACCCTCTGTTGTACGTTTCCCCGGTTCTCTTTAGTAATTTCTCTTAATCTAAATAGAAATATTTTAGTAGTTTTGGATGCATTTGCTATGTTGGCATTCACTGGCAAGTACAATGAATCTCTTCTTTTTAAATGCCTTGGGAATGTATTTAACTACTTGGTGTCCAATTTGTTGAGGTTGTGAAATGGAGTTTGGTCTCAGCAGAAAATTCTCTACAATTAAAATTAGTCTCACATCTTGTGCCATAGACAACAGGAGCCATTAATTTTGCTTTGTTGGCCAAACTGAAATCCAAATGGATGCTTAGTTTACATACCAAATCAGATCTTGAATTCTAGGTATTTGATATAGATATATCTAACTTTCTGGACAGAAATTACCTGCATGCTAAATCCACCTATGGGTAATGTTATATTTATTGCTATTGTTATGAATGAATAAAACTAATGCACCTTCACTTAACAGGTTAAGCTTTTGTTATTGTGGGCATAGTTTTAAATAGCGGGTTGCGGCCGACCCCAAAAATGCTATAGCGGTATAGCAGGTATCGCCGTAGCGGTAAAGCCGCTATTGTGAAGTCCATAAAAATACTTATAATAAATTATACTACATATATAAATTACAAACTTAACTAACATATTTAAATTTAACTCAAACTTAAGTTCATAAACTTAAATACATACACTGCATGGTTGACTGAAATTTATCTTTCGTAACTATTAATGTTAATTTTAAAAATATTTTGAATTTAATTACAATACAATCATCATGTAAATAATTTTTATATATACAATTATTTAGTTATAAATTTTCATGTGTAATAAAATTATCAAAATTTTAATTATTATTTTAAAAGTTGGTCATTTCTAATTAGATGAAAAGATTAAAAAAAAACTTTACGTGTTTACAAATTAAATTCAAAGATTTTTATAATAATTTGAATATAGAAAAGAAAATAGTAAGCATGAAAGTAGAAGAAATTTAATGTATGAAGTTATTATAAAACTGAAAGTAGAGAAAATAAGTAATATATAAGAATGTGTATGTTTTTATTAACAAATAACTTACACAAATTCATTAATAATTATTATAGTATGGAGGAATACATAGGCGAGACATTGCTCGTCCTCTTGCCATCACTGTGACTCCAAGGCAGCAGAAGATCTTGAACCTTCCAGCGCTTGCTTGCCTTCTTGCACAGTGGGGTCCACACGCAGTAGGTTCCCTCAGCCACGCCGTAAAGCTCGTTGCTGCTATCGATCTTCATCGTCTCTTGCTCCTCCTCCTCCTCGAACATCGGCCTCCTGAGAGGTAAACGACGACGGCGAGCCTCGTGCGGTGCCGTTTCGGTGGTAACGGAAGTGTGAACGACTGCCTTTTGGTGGAAGAGAGGGTAGATAGGTCTGATCTGGCCGTTGTAAAAAATGTTGTCGGCGGAGACGGGAGAGGAGCTCTACAACTCACTTCTCTTCCATGGAGCGGCGCAATAGCGTCGCAAGAGCTGCCAACCGCACTGCCGCCACCGGCTACTACCGGAAACCGTCGCGTTGCGGCACGGAAGTAGCGGTTGGGTGCCGCAGCCCGCAGTTGGTGCGAGATAGTGCGCTAAAGCGCCGCTATTTTAATCATAGATTGTGGGTTCATGAATATCATGATATGTTATTATAGTCTCTATGATTGGCTGACATGTTTCATATGTGTTTCATACAAGTGACTGCATCTGTGACACGTCTTGGACACTCAGACGTGTTGGTGCTACATATTCCAAGAAAGCTGCTGTATATTTAATGCGTACAACTATAAAATAAAAACATAATTTTATGAATTAACATTTACTTTCATATGAGTTGTAGGATCATGCTTTCAGGTTTTTATTTTTTTCCTTCTCTTGATACCATGGGCAAGAATGATTTCCATCTCACTTGATTGGTTGATGGCATTAAGCTGATTCTCTCTATATGAACTATTTTATATTGCAGATTGTATCCAAACAACTTTCTGAACCAATTCGCTCTCACAAGGATCTGGATAAAGATTCTGTGCCACATTACCATAACTGTGTGAAATTCTATGATGGACTTTCGAAGCAGCTTGTACATCAAGGCCATGTACTAGATCTTTTTGCTTGTGCTCTTGATCAGGTAATGTTCTCACTTTTATCAACTGACCTTTTCTGGTTGGTACACAGCAATTTGCCTGTTTATAAGTTGACTAATGTTTGTGTCTGTTTTCCACCTAAAGAAACTTTCACTGTTAAGTTTTTGTCAAGCATATAATATTTAAATGACTGTCCAACTTCCAAGTACATCCAGTGTAATCAAGAGTTTGTGATGATGCTTTAACTTGTAATTTACTTCTTCCCATTCTTGAAGATATTTAATGTTCTGAAGGGGTGTATGCAGAAGTTTCTGTTGTATGCCAAACCTTGGTGCTATAACGTCCTTGTATCTTTTATTCAATAATAATGGTTTGGTTAAGACCTTATCGAATTTGAAATTAAAGTGTTGTGCTTAAACAAATGATTCAAATTGTAGCAAGAATTGCATTTTGCATATAAATTTAGTCGCTTTACTTGTACTTCTACCAAAACCATTAATGCTAGTAACCAAGAATTGGTCAAGGGACCTAGGGCACATGTAGCATTCAATGAAAAGGGCTAGCAGCAAAAAAATGTAAGAAAGATGGCAATGAAACATGACCTTTACTGCTACAATCTTTTCATCTCTTGCTATTCTCCAGTCTTTAAAAATACTGATATCTATTATATTCTATGCTATGAAACGAAAAGATTCCATGGAGATGACTTTTAAACCAGTTCACTCATTTAATATTATTGTTTAGAACTAGGACTAGTAAACAAAAAGATGTGAAACATCTGACTCTGAGTAGACTGATTATGATTTTTTTTTTCTTGCAAACATATTTTCTTTGGGCCAAGTTGATTTTTTCTTCCCCTGTTTTCTTTTTTTTTAGGAGGATTCCTGATCTTTCTGGCATGTAATCTTCTCTTCTATTGTTATTTGTTAAATTTTAATTTTATAGAAAAGAATTGTTTCAATCATTATTTTTAAAAGAAGCTTAAGTGGTGTTTGATATTTGAGGCTATTAGGAAAAATCCAAATCCCACATCGATTAGAGATAGTGCCAATATAGAGTATATAAGTGGGGGACAACCCTCACCCTATGAACTAGCTTTTGGGGTTGAGTTAGTTCCAAACTCACATTCTAAGATGGTATCAGAGCCTATCCTAGATCCATTAACGGGCCACCCACCATATTATCCATGCACCAAGCCCAAAAGTGCCTGGGCGTGACACGTATTGGGAAAAATCCAAGTCCCACATCGACTAGAGATAGTGCCAAGATAGAGTATATAAGTGGGGGACAACCCTCACCCTATGAGCTAGATTTTGGAGTTAAGTTAGGTCCAAACCCAGATTTTAACAGAGGCAATCCTGCCATTGAGCCATCAGTTTAATGCCTCTTATCATTAATAATTAGATTGTTCAAATTCATTATTCCTGTATTCTGAAATCCCTGGTTGATTTAATGGATAAAATAAAAATGTGGATCATTTTTATCTTCCCATTCGTTTTCATTGTCCGGGGATCACTCTTCCCCTAATTCTTTCCATTCTATCAAGGAAGAATCCAGTCCAGTAGCCGAAAGCATCAGCTATCGGATTTCATTTCTGGTAAAGTTGTGTGACGCTAAGCTTTATAGTTTTAAGTGGTTTATATAGGCTGACAAATGCATTATTGCTCAATTTCGATAAATGTTCATAGAAAATTTTGCATGTGGTTGATTTACTTTGCATAATTTTCATATATTAAAAAATATTAAATTTCTGCTCTTTACTTTATCCTCCAGGTTGGAATTGCTGAACTTAAAACAGCTGTTGAAAGAACCGGAGGCCTTGTTGTACTTGCTGAAAGTTTTGGCCATTCAGTGTTCAAGGATTCACTAAAGCGTGTTTTCCAATCGGGTGATTATGATTTGGGTCTATCTTCAAAGTAAGTCTTTAAAGATTTTCATTTTTATTTTGGTTATCTGATATATTAATATTCTTGAATTGTGTTTCTTGTTGGTGTAGTAAGGATAACTGTATGCATAAATTTATTATTGCTAGTTGAGCTACTATGTTAGTTAAATACTAAATAGTATTATAATAGTATTATAGTTACATTTGTGTGATTAGTGTATAGTGTATAATTGCTTAAAATTGGAAAACAAGTTGATTTTTGTTCAAATGATAAATTTTAGGGTTAGGTAAGAACTAATAGAGAAATTGATAGAAACTCAGAGAAAATACGATGAATACTAGTGAGATAACAAAAAGAACAGAACTCTATTGAAGAGTGTTAGAGTATCTTTAGTGCAAGATCTTGAGCTCAAGATCTGATCTTCACTAGATCTCTCAATAAAGGAGTTGAAGAGATCTCCAACATAGAGGATGAGTTCTTGTAGAAGATCCCTTAAGATCTGCACATTGTTCAAAAAAGAATAAATTTTCTTATTTTTTCTCTCTCCCTAGGATCTCAAAATGATATCTACTATTAAAGAAAAAATTTAAGAGATCTTGAAAAATCTTTAATCCTATGTGACACTATGTGTCTACCATAAAATAGTCTAAGATCCCAATTTGAGATCGACTACTAAAGATGCTCTTATAGAAAATGGAGAATAGAATTCTCCATTAGGGTTTTCCCTTCACAAAAGATCTCTTCTTTCTTTTACACAATCTATCAAATTCATTGAATGCTCTCTCCCAAATCCCAATCTGATTTCTCGTATTTATAACCAATTTCTTCTAACCAACCAACTGACTAGTCCAACTAACTAACTAATGGACTAACTGATTATGAGCTAGGGGTGTTCGCGGGTCGGTTCGGATCGGTTTTGACCAAATTTAGGACCCAACCCAATCAAATTTGATCGGTTCGATTCGGTTCAGTTTTCAGGAAAAAAAAAATTGAAACCTAACCCAACCCGTTCATGATCGGTTCAGTTCTGTTCGACGGGTTACCCTTTTAATTTTTTTTTCTTAGAACTAGTATTTTATATCATGATTCTTTCAAATATCCAATACAATTAACACAATATTATCAAATGTATGAAAGTAGTAAATTGATTCATTTAATACCATCAACATAATATTCTAAAATAGACTTATAATCTAAATTAAAACAAAAGATTCTTGAACAAGATTTTGCTTCATTTATTTCAACTTGCGAGTCATTAACATTTTGCTTAGTAGATCTAAGCCAATTTGGGGCACAAATGAGAGCTTCAACAGTAGTAGAACTCAAGGAATTACAAAATGAGTCCCGAATTCTACCCCTGTAATAAATGCAGACCAAGATGATACAGTAGATACAGGAATGACCAATATATCTCTAGCCATACAGGAAAGAATATAATATTTGAATGCCTTCAATTTTCACCAATTCAAAATGTCAAACTCAGGGTGGTCATCTTCAACATCATCCTCTAAATACCTATCTAACTCATTTTTTTGCACCTCACACTGTTTTTTCTTGATTTTCATTCTAAATTCATCATCCCAATCATCATCCTTATCACCTTTGTCATCATTATGTTGTGAGATCATGTTTGAAGCCAATGTACTAGAATTAGCTGAATTGCTACTAGAATGAGAAATGAGATGTTCTAGTACATATTGCTGAATTAGTTTCTGAATGAGGTCTTTTAATTTTTTCATCATGTTCATGCTCTTCTCAACACTATACATATGATTAAAACAAAATTCTATGTACTCACATTTATAATGAGGATCAAGGAAAATAGCAACAAGCAAAAGCTAGTTAATTCCATCACTTTCCCAATATTTGTTAAACTTTAACTGCATAATTGTTGTCATCCTTTGTATCACTATGTCATCATTATGCCTCCACTTATTTAGTGATTTTTGAATACTAACTAGCTTCTTAAAAAAAGTATTAGCAGTAACATGCAATGACCCAGAAAAAGAAAGAGTTGCATCATAGAAAGTCTTTAAAAAGTTAATAAAAACACGAGCACGTTGTCAATCAATCTCTTTGGAACATCCTTCCCGTTCACTAGATATGAAATTTAACACATATGAAGCTTCAACATACTCATAGCGATAAAATGCATGTTCATATTTTTCAACAACATCTAACATCAAATAAGTTGAGTTCCACCTAGTTGGTACGTCAAGTATTAACATGGCCTTAGTGGATACACTTACTTCTTCAGCACACCTCTTAAAACTTGCAAATCTACTTGAAGAAGACTTCACAAACTTACATGCAGCTTTTATTTTTCTAATGGATAGGTCAATTTCTTTCAATCCATCACTAACAATTAAATTCAAAATATGAGCAGAACATCGCATGTGCATGAACTCAAGTATTTTATTAGAAGTAAAGAGTTGGGCTTAATATTATTTATTTTAAAAAACCAAAATTCAAGTATACTATTTATCTATTAAAAATTTGTTGTGCTACATTGCTACTGCCTAAAATTATTCATAATTCTGTCCAAATTCAGTAACAAATAAAATGTTGTTTCTATTATTTTTTGCAAAAAAAAAAAATTAATTGGGCCATATGCTAAATTATGGGGAGAAAAAAATAATTTTTAATTTTTAATACACACACACACACACACACACACACATATATATATATATATATAAATAATAAAATTGATATTATTATTACGGGTTCACGGATCGAGTCAATGGATCTATAAATCTAAACCCGTGACCTAACCTGTACATGATCGGTTTTGATCGGTTCAATTCGGTTTTGACCCAAATACATAAATGACCCAACCCAAACAGTTCAGATCAGTTCAGGTTCACGGATGACCCGTACCCGTGAACACCCCTACTATGAGTTGGCCTTATTCACTCTCATTATACATCCTTACAGAGAAAAAAGACTGCTAACTATATAAACATTGAATATATTATTGATGATGTAATAAAATATCATAACCTTAAACTCCTATTTGTACTAATACTTAGGTCAAGCACTAGTACTACTAGTACCAACCCCCAAGCAATCTAACAATAAAACTATTAATCCATATATCTTTCAATACTCATTCTTAAGTTTAAGCTTGTTACAAGTATAGTAGAAACATGCTTTCTAACCAAAAGAAAAACAGTGAAGGTGAAGGAGTTAATCAGCACTTTTAGCCGTACCATTTCCCTAAATATACTCTGGTTCTAACCAGCAATATATTCTGGTGCTAACTGCCTGACTTAATTATGTCCTTTGGCTTCTAACTGCCTGACTTAATTAGCTCCATTCTTTTACGTATTGGAAGAACCAAGCTCTGACACCAAGTTAGTGCTGGATTATAGACCATAAATGCTACCATGACATAGCCTAACTACAAATGTATACTATTCCAATTTCCAAGTTCTAAGACATATTAAATTCTTTTAACAGTTAGTATAGATGGCCCTGATTGTCATGTTTTCCTTTATATATTTGACTTTTATTTTTTATCTAACTTCTTTTCGCAGTGGAATATTTGAGATAAACTGCTCTAAGGACTTGAAAGTCCAAGGTATTATTGGCCCTTGTGCATCTCTTGAAAAGGTATGTCTTGAAGATCTCACTTCGTTCTGCTACTTATCCCCACAACATAGATGCTTATCTGTTTCTTTGTATCCGCAGAAAGGCCCATTATGCTCAGATGTTGTTATTGGTCAAGGGGGTACAAGTGCATGGAAGATGTGTGGCCTTGACAAATCCACATCATTGTGTCTATTTTTTGACGTTGTGAGGAAGGAAACTCCTGATGCAACAATGCAGTCCGCAAGCAATCAATTTTACTTCCAATTCTTGACTTAGTATGAAAACCATCTTAATCCTGCGTTGAGTAATCTTTTGCCTGTTATGGTAATGTACATGAAATATTTCTCACTCATCACAGATATTTTGCTTCAGTTATCAGAATAACAGTGGGCAAATGAGATTACGGGTTACGACCCTTTCACGTAGATGGGTTACTGGACCAGAAAGTATACAGGTAAGGTGTCATCTGCAACCTTTTGATTCATTATACCTGATTTCTTTTTTTTTTTTTTTTGATCGGCCTATGTTAATTGTTAAATGTTAGTGTTTTTGTTAGTGGAGGGCAGTGTTGTCAAAATCGCGCGTAGGATCGTAAAATCGTACGATCCCCCGCGATTTTCAGGGGGGAGGTCGTGCAAACTCGGAGGCCAGATCGCTGGGAGCAAGGATCGCTCCCGGATCGCGCGTTTGAACGCGAATCGGACGGATCGTCGATCCGTTTCGATCCCAGCCGGGGAAAAAAAACCAGACGCTCGCAGGTCGGGTTCGTGGCTGCTGCTCTTCGCCGCTGCTCTTCGTGGCTGGTCGTCGCCGCTCCTCATCGCCGCCGGACTGTTGATAGTGGCTGGTCTCTGGTGCGTCCCATGTTTGCACGTTGATGATGTTGTGTTCCATCAAGAGAAAAGAAAAAAAAAAAAAAAAAAGAAGAGGAAGAAGAAGCAGTGAAGCACGGGCAGCTGCGGGAGAGGGAGAAGAAAATGAGTGAGGCGCAGCCGCAGCAGATACAAATTAGGTTAGGTTTAGGGTTGGGCCAATTTCCTTCCTGTACCCCTTTTTCGCTTTTTGTACTCCTCTTGCTTATTTTTTTTCCTGATATGGGCCAGATACATAATGTTACTTTCTGCACCCCTTTTATTGTTTTACGCAGTTTCTATTTTACATAATCACGTAACTCTTACGATCCGAGTTACGATCCTCGAGTTACGATCTTTTAGCCCCCTTCCGATCCTCGAGTTTGACAACACTGGTGGAGGGGTTCAAACCCATGACCTCTCCCTCCCACCCTTCCTTCCCCTCTTTACTTTTTTCTTAACCACCCAACCAACCTTATATCTCCATTATACCTGATTCTTTTGATCTGCATTCATCACTAAAACAATTTGTTTGGAGTTTTCAAATTGCAAAAGTGATAATAGTTTTGGAATGATGCACTACTGTACATTTTTTATTTCATATAAAGATTAAGATGCAAATCAAAGCCTTTTTTTTGTTTACTTTTTCTACCCCCGTTTCTTCCCTTGCTTAGCTTCTTGTTGGTTGGAAGCTCATTGGTTGTTTTGGGGTAATTGGTTGACCTGATTGGTAAGTGCCAAGTCTAGATGTTGGACTTGAAGAGAATTTAAGAGAACTGGTGAATGGGTTGACATTTAGGAATTGTTTTCTTAACGTAGGTTGCTTCCTTGTATGATATGCAAATGGGCTGCTTTGCTCCTTTTGGATGAAGTATTTGTCATTTGTTCTTTTTGTGTTTGTAAATGGACTCATCATGATTCTCCTGTTTTCTAGTCATTTTTGTAGTGGATGGTTGGGAATATTTAACTGGAGCAGAGTTTTAGGAAGTAGGGCAATCATGTGGCTATAAGTTGGATTGTTGTTATAATCAATCCTATAGTGGTGCAAAGAGTGTGGGGGTTATATTGTAAAAAGAAACTGGATCAGATTCACTCAGCACACAGAAACAGAGTTATGTATCTCCTCTCCTGAACAGATGTCTGGTAGGACTGAAGGTGATATCAGATCAATGGATCTATTAAATATTCACAGATTTAGAATTCTCAGGAATGAACGAAAATACATAAAGTCCAGGCAATCCGAGTGGCCTGTCCTTAGTTCCTCACTAATTCCATGCCTTGCGTTTTATCTTCTTTTCTTATGATTCCCCTACTGCAAGATCCTGACCTCATGCCATGTGAGCAGGTTATTTCCTACCTCATTGTCAAAATGAATCTGGTGCGGTCCAAGCTCTATAATCTTCTGAGTTCTGACTGTAAAATTTAGTACCCATTGGCTTCCTATACTCATGGAAAAATGGAGAAAAGATTCCAAGTAGGTGATGGTAGCTGTTGGGATCCCACATTGACCAGAGGTACGGCAAGTGTAGTCCTTATAAGGCCTGGACAGTTTCTACCTTATAAGCTTGTTTTGTAGAGTTGAGTTAGGTCTGAAGCCCAAATTCCATGATGGTATGCGAGTTAATCCTAAATTCGTTATTGTGGAACTTGTATTTGTCTATGCTATACATGTTATTCCTAGGTGTGAGAGGGTGTTATTATTGGGCCACCTGCATTTGTCCACATACTAGATATCCAGTCCAGTCCTTAGTGTGAGGGTGTGTGTTGAGATCTCACATCAACTTGAGGAATGACTTGGACAATTCTCACCTTACAAGCTAGTTTTTGTTGGGTTGAATTACCCAAATTCTAATAATAGTATAATATAATTTATATCAGTATCAATTCGGAGTTGTTTTTTCACGGGAGGACATGGTAAATTCTCAATTAATGTTTGGAGCAATGGATTACTGTATTTGTGAAGTGATGATCATTGTTATGACTAATTTAGTTGTGTATTTGGGAAGCTGAGGTCATTTTTTAGGTATGATGATCCAGGACCAGGACCTCTATTTGCTAAGAATTTAAAGGTATTTTATCCAAAAAAAATTGAAAGAGTTTGGTACAGGTTGCTTGTGTATTTGCATTGGGGAGCCCTTGAGGGAAGAAGGGCTTTCAGCTAGCTTTAGTGGCTCAAGAGATGTGCAAGGTTTGAGATGTCTGATGATCCGATGGGTGTGAAAGTTTTTTGAGGCTTGATATTTGTATTGTTTATACTTTATAACAAAATTGTTGTAAATTTTATTTGTTCAGTTATTATTTTGTCTTTATAATGGAGAATGAATTGAGCTTAATTTAACCCACAAAAGGAGCGAGGTTACCCAGGTCATTTTAAGGACTACTTTGGCTATATGCTAACATGATGTGGGATCTTAACACAACCTTTGCTGATGGGATTGGATATTTGGAGCATGTAGTTTGTTGGATTAGACATTGCAGGTGGCCCATTATTAATGCTGGATAAGTTTTGATACCATGTCCAATACCAAGTTATAAGTAACTGAGTTTAACTAAAAGCTAGCTCGAGATGAGGTGGGGGTGTTCCTAAAGCCATTTGTAGAGTACTTTGCCCATATACCTAGACGATGTGGGGTCTTCAAAGCCTTTTATGTGTGATAATCAGTGCTTATGGTGGTTTGATGTTTCATGGGATGAATTTTCAAGTAACTTGACTACTCTATTCCTTTCTTGAAGTTATAACAAAATTATTCATTCATTGTTTGTTACTTTCTGAAAATTTTCGATGTTTCTATATCATGTATGTCTAAAATGTAGGACTTGATTGCTGGATTTGACCAAGAAGCAGCTGCTATAGTCATGGCACGCCAAGTCTCTTTTAAAATGGAAACAGAGGTTAGTGCTGGATGTTTCCTTCACTTATGTCGTATTTGGATAAATGTATCAACCTGCTGTGTGTGTGTGTGGAAGGGATCCACTTATTGCTGAAGTCATGAACATTTACTTTGCTTCATAATTTTTGTAGAATAAAAAATTTAATATACTTATTGTTGAATTATGAGATATTATCATGACCCTGTGTAACACCCCGTAGGCCTCCGACGTGTTATCATTAATAATATCAGAATAGCGCATAAAACACAAATTATATAGCTCAGCGGAAGTGTAGAATCGTTTTCTTGATACATTATGTACGGAATAACAGATAATTCAAAATCACATTATACTAAATCATAAATCACGCCCCTGCTGATCCAGTTTCTCAGAACATATATCAAAAGCCAGACAATTTAATCATACAGGCAGATAATCAGATATGCGACAATTATACTCAGGGGAACGTCACATATCATATTCGATCAAAGTTTTGTACATATATACATCAGTGTACACAGTCCACACCATACATACCATGGTGGTACAAAAGAATATCAGTCCTCCATGAGGGAGTACAGAACTATACATCAAAATGAAATCAAAATAGAGCCTTCAAGCTCTCCATGCTGCTCCTAAGTCAAGCAGCTTAGTCTCAACTGGGCCTCCTGCCCTGAGACTGCTCTTTTCTTCCAGAACTATCACCTGAAATCATGTAAGCCCCACACGGGGTGAGATAACATATCTCAGTAAGCTCAGGGTTCTTGGGAAATCATTCCAACCCTGGCCCACAGATTCACATTACATAGACAGGCATATACATCATACATGGCCCACTGGCTTGGCCCTCTGGTCTCAACATAACATAATCATCATCACAATTATAATATATGACAGGTGGCAGAGCTCCTCAATGCCTGGCGGAGCTCCTCAACGCCCTGACGGAGCTCCTCAACGTCAGTACCTGTCATAATGTGGCAGAGCTCCTCAATGCCACGGGCGGAGCTCCTCAACGCCCAGAATACACGGCGGAGCTCCTCAACGCCGGTATTTATCTATTGGCCAACAGATATCTCAATCACAGCACAAACATCAAATGCAGATGCATACAATCTCAATACAAGTAATGCCACAACCAATGCATGCATCATGAATCATGACCGACACTCCCCAGGAGTGTGGTGTGCAACCAAAGCGGGAATTCATCCCCAGGAAACACTGAACTTACCTGGTAAGGTCTCAGCTCGTAGTTCCTTTCCAGGTCTGTGGCTCCCACCACCAACAGTCTCAGAATCAATGCCTAATCAAGGCGTAAGTAATTTCATATCAAAACCAGTTCACAGATACACAGGTCACAGTATC
>PYAF01001050.1:40595-65313 GCA_007407185.1 Glycine tomentella
TTCAGCTTTTTAATCGGTTAAAACTAGTTTCTAGGCCATAGGAAAGTGTTTAAACTAACATGTAAGGTCCTAGAAAGCTTGGAAACTCATTAATGGAGGCTGGGGGTCGTGGAGAAGAAGAGGGAATAGTATTTCCCTGCAAAAACGCGTTTGACCCTTTATATATTCAGCCTGCCCGAACTCCCGCGCGATCCGCGCCACAATGTCGGTGAGCTGGCGCTATCAGCGCCATCCCCGCGCTAACCGCGTGAACCATTCGAGACCTTTGGCGCCACCCGCGCCACCTCTGGCGCTGTCCGCGTGAAAATCCAGAGAAAATTGGTTTTCCAGAGCACTTATGGCGCGATCCGCGCGGCCCTTGGCGCCATCCGCGCCAACCATTCGGCCAATCCACGCCATTGGCGCTACAGCCACGCTACCAACGTGGACTTGCCGAGTCTATGGCGCCATTAGCGTCACAACCAATGGGTCTGGCGCTATCAGCGCCAACCCTGGCGCGACCCGCGCCACACCAAAAATCAGGTTTTCTGATGTGAATCCCCGCGCCATAACTTAGGGTTATCACACCCTGCATACTAAATTTTTGATAAATCACACATTCATAGGTGTTAGAGATTATGTAAATATTTTAATTGGTGATATTATGAGCCCTATATCTAATTATGGTAAATTGGTAATTAGGATACCTGTTATCCATTGTATTTATGTCTCCCATTATAAATAAAGTCCTCCCGTGAGTATATTAGACACATGTATTTGTCTCTTTCTGCATGGTTTGTCCTTAGTGATAGGGGTGTTCATGGATATGCGTCACCCGTGAACCCGAACCGATCCGAACAGTTTGGGTTGAGTCATTTATGTATTTGGATCAAAACCGAACCGAACCGATTAAAACCGTTCATGTACGGGTTGGGTCATGGGTTTAGATTTATAGATCCGTTGATCCGACCCGTGAACCCGTAATAAAAATATAAATTTTATTATTTATAAATATATATATATATATTAAAATTTAAAAACTAAAATTATTTTGACAATAAAAAAAGGTGAGGTACTGTAAATGTCTGGGTCAAATGAAGGGTCAGCCCATAGTCATCTCATCTTTGATGTGAAGGTGTGGTACTATAAATGTCACAGGTTTAAGTTTCTTTATCTTTTGCGCTTCAGTTCTCTCTCATCTCATCTCCTTCTCTGTGGTTCTGCATCAGCTCCTTCTCTGTTCTCTCTCATCTCATCTCATCATATCGATCAAACATCAGGTTTTTCTATGCGCTTTCTATTTCTTTTTCGAAGCTTTTTAACTTCTCGTGATTTTTCTGGTTTGTATTCATTGGGATTTTGATGGAAACATGGATGGGAAGAAAAGAAATAACATTCATTGTTGAGTGTTTGACTCGAATTTTTTATTATAGCAAAGCTTATTGCAATAAATTAATTTGTTATAAATAGTTGTGATTTAGACTATTATAGTAAATCTTGTTCAAGAATCTTTTGTTTTAATTTATATTATAAGTCTATTTTAGAACATTATGTTGATGGTATTAAATGAATCATTTTTACTATTTTCATACATTTGACAGTATTGTGTTAATTGTATTGGATATTTGAAAGAATCATGATATAAAATAGTAGTTTAAAAAAAAAAATTCAAATGGGTAAACCGTTGGCCCGAACCAAACCGAACCGTTCATGAACGGGTTGGATTGGGTTTCAAATTTTTTTTCTTCTGAAAACCGAACTGGACCAAACCGATCAAATTTGATTGGGTTGGGTCCTAAATTTGACCAAAATCGATCTGAACCGATCCACAAACACTCCAGTTGGTGATTTGTTTTCCTTCTGGAAACTGTGTATTCCTTCTCCAGTTTCTGGTCTCGCTCTTCTTTCCTGGCTATTGCCTCATTCCAGCTGCCTTTTTCCTCCTGTCCAGATGTTTAACACTATTCCCTGCACTGACCACTTTTTCAATGAGTTTCCTGGACATCACCACTAGGATCAACAACATTGTTGTCCCTGGGAGTTTCGTGGCCATTTGGGCTGTGTGACATGCTTCTATGTGCATCTAGGCTGTGACTTCCTCCTCACTGCATTGTCAGCCATGTGTGGCTGTGTGGGTCATTTTTTCTGGCCTTTGCTAATGTGGCCAGACTTATCTCTGCTTGCTCATGTCTTATCTGTGTTTACTTTGTCTGTTTGGAGTCTTGCACCACCCTTCTCTTCACTTTTGGGGTTGTTGGTTTATTTTCTCTTCTAGATTTGCTGATGCTGACCCATGGCGGGTTCTACTTCTACATCTGGTAGCCCTCCCAAGGCTGAGCTGATTATTTTTACCAACTATATTAGTGTTCTGTTGTATATTGACAAGTTGGACAATCCATTATACCTGGGTTTTGACTTCAAGCTTTGGCTCAACAGACAGGATCACAAGATTATTTTGACCACCTCACCGTGAAGCCCAATTTTGTTGTTGTTGCTAATCTCCCCAAATGGAATAAGATCAATCACGAACTTTGTAGCATAATCAAATTAACTATTCATTCCTCTTGGATGCATGTTCTTCATGCTCACAAGACATGCAGAATTATTGGGGAGTGTCATAAGGTTTGTATGGGATTTGCCAAAACCTCATGAGTATTATTGCCCCCTGACGACTTTTTTCCTATGGTTGATTATGTAGGAAACGTTTCATGACTTTAATGAACTCCTGCTTCCTGGCCAAGTGGCATGGGCAGCCTCTTTTCCTGCTGTGGGCTTTGTATGGGCAACTTGCAGAGTATTGTGTTCAGGATAAGATTTGGGTTCTCCCATGTGCCCCTTTTGAACTGTATATCTGGTCCATCCTGTTGGATGAACCAGCCAAATCACCTGGTGATTGTGAGCATGACTCTGGTCAGTTGATTCTTCTGCTATGGTTATAGGTCATCTGGGCAGCCCATTCCCATTCTCATTTCAAAGCCCAAAGACCTACAATTCTATTCCTGCAGGTCCAAAGTGAAAGGAGGCACCAATGAGGCGAGTCAGAGAAACAGTTAGAAGAGAGAGAAATAAGAAGAGAAATTGTTTGTTATAGGGGAGGGGGAATATTCAGGGGGTGCACATATTTTGTTTTCTGTCATGCATATACGTATTGGGCTAGGGGATTTCCTCCATATCTAGGAGCTTGTGCTCTTATTTTCATCTGCGAACACTTTCAGTTTAGTTCAATAATACTGTCTCCCTCTTGGATAGGAATTGATCTTGTCACTTGGTCTCTGATTGCAGTGACTGTGGTATCACTTGGTCTCTGATTGCAGTGACTGTGGTTGGTCTCACAAATCATGTTATAGATACCACATGCAGAAAAAGTATGTATGGAAGTTTTTTGAAATTATTCTGTTAATTGAAATTTTAAAATCAAATTCTGCAAGAGGGAAAAAAAAATCCAACATTGAGTTTATCCAGCTAATAACTACATTACCGCATGAAAAGTGGCGTGCGGTTTCCTTTTTTTCCACCACAGTGGTTGAAACTGCCACCAAAACCACCACCGTGACTAGATCCCCCACGGAAATTAGAAAAACTTTCAGGTTATTGTTTGTTTGGGACTGTTTGAGCTTGCATGTAGTTGATGGAGGGAGATTCAGAGAGAGATTGTTTGAACTTGATCAAATGAGATTCATGAGCGAGAAGTAGCGCTTCAACCTGTGTGATAAGTAGAGGTTCAAACTTACTCTCAATGATCGCAATGATTGAGTGATAATCTGAAGAGAGACCTTCAAGGATGGAATTGATATGCTCCTGAAGCATAATCAGACTTCCAACTGAAGCAAGGGAATCAGAAATGGCTTTGATCTGCGACAGATACTCACGCATCGACTTGACTCCACGCGTCATAGATCGAAGCCTTGTTTGAAGCTGAAGTGCAGTTGCTCACATTTGCTTATGGAAATAATCGTGAATCCACTTCCAGACTTCGTACGAATGAGCGCATCCAAGCACTCGAGAGAGAATCGATGTAGAGAGCATTGATTGAAGCCACGTTAGGAGAACTTGATCCTGTTGCTCTCACGTTTCATACTCAGGATTTTCAATTCCTGCTTCCGATCATCTTGAGAAAGAAATCGTAATGGAATCTGAGGATTGACTACAAATCAGTGAAGGCAATGAGGTTTAATAACTGGCTCAACTTGTTGACGCCAGAGAAGAAAAGTTGAATCATTGAGTTTGTGTCAAATTGAGTTAGGAAAGGAGGAGGAAGTGAGAAGCACATTCTGTTGAGAAGTCATGGAAGATCTCACCAAGCTCTGGGTACCATATTAGATATCTAACAGAATCATAGAGAGATAAGAGAGATATTTGAGAGAGAGAGAAACTCAATAAAGAGAAGTGTAAAATGATATTAAGCCACCTAACTCTGTACTACAGTTTGGTATATGTAGGCCAGAAAAGAGTAAACTAACTCACATTAACTGAGAGTTCAGTTAAATACTGCAACTCTCTGTACATTACTCTAATAAAAAGAAAGAAGAACTATAGTGAATTGAAACCCATTATACTTTTGTATAGTTGAAAAGTACATTGACATAAAGAATCAAGAGTCTCAAAAGTATTCTTTGCCACTTGATACACATGACATAAGTGGTGAGAACTGAGAACCTGCTTATCTCTTTCTCACTTGTCTGCTTGATTTGGTTTTGTGCTCTTTTAATGTTGTAATGTTTTGTAATGATGTGATTCTGGAATCAGGCTGAATTTGATCCTATCAGATGGTTGGACAAGGCATTGATAAATTTGTGTTCTCGGTTTGGGGAATTTCAAAAAGACACTCCATCTTCTTTCAGTTTGTCTCCCAGGTTGTCAATATTCCCTCAATTTATGTTTCATTTACGACGCTCTCAATTTGTTCAGGTATGTGTTTTGTATTGTTGGAGCTTTATAAGTTTGTGATATTTGCCAGTGATATTTTGTACTTCAATGTTTACTTATTTTCCTTTATTTATCACAGGTCTTTAACAACAGCCCAGATGAGACTGCTTACTTTAGAATGATACTGAACCGTGAAAATGTTACAAATTCTGTTGTCATGGTTCAGCCTTCTTTGATTTGTTATTCATTCCATGCTGGTCCTGAACCAGCTCTTCTTGATGTTGCGGCCATTGCGGCGGATAAGATCCTGCTTTTGGATTCATTTTTCACTGTTGTCATTTTTCATGGTTCAACCATTGCTCAGTGGCGTAAGGCCGGATATCATAATGAACCGGAACATCAGGTATTATTTGGAAATGCTATAGCTAATCTCAGAATAGTTATTCTATTTAGTTTTATTCGGAGGTTTTTGTTGGAGAATTACAGTATCCAACTAATAGGGGTTAATATATCACCAAGAAAGTGTAAGATTAATCATTGGTGAAATTGTTTCAGTATTTTTGTTAATTTCAGTGTTAAGGACAAAAAATGTAAGATTAATCATTGGTTTACTTGATCATATTGGTTTAAGATTAAATTCAGTAAGGTGCTTGGGCTGGCTGCTAAGTTTATATTTTCAGGTATATGGTTATGTTTGCAGCATTGCAAAGTTTTAATAAATATGGCAGCTCCTTGGCTGCAGTTGGGCATCAGTTTTATACTACTTGGACCTTATTTTATTTTCAGAGTTTTTGTCATTCATGTCTTAACTCTTGAATGCAAAATCGAATATCTGTGCTATGGCCTGTGTCAAACCAACTTGATAATTGGAGTTGGTCTTGGGACACCATTCCCAGTTCTTTGTAAGCTTCTATCAGTGTTTTCTTGAGGTCATAATGTCTAGAATTGCACTGCGTCACCAATGCTCTTACCTTCACAATGGCAATATATTTGATTAAGTCACTATATTTTGCAGGCATTTGCTCAATTGCTACGAGCTCCTCATGATGATTCAGATTTAATAATAAAGGAGAGATTTCCTGTACCTCGCCTGGTTGTTTGTGATCAGCATGGCTCTCAGGTTATCCTCTATTCCTTCTTGCCATTGATCATCTGGTAGTACAATAGAGTTGGCTTGCTTGCTACTGTTGTTTATTCATTGCTACTAACTAATTATTCTTTTTATTGTTTTTTCATAAAACATCTTCCCGGAATTATTTTTCTCAATTTTTTCTTTCATTTTCCTCTCTTTTTGTATTTCACTTAGCACTTCTGTACATGTACACCCACTAAGAACTCCAAGTATCCTCAATTTTTTGTTGTCTTTCTCCCTGAAAAATCATAATTTCTTTTAATAATTTATGCAGTTGTAAAATAAGAATTATAATTTAAAGGATATATTATGAATTTTCTGCCTGTGTAAATATATGCATTTCTAAATTTGCTATGTACTTTCTAGGTTCTTCTTGGCATAGATTGATTGCTATGAATAATAGACTGTTACATACAAATTAAAATTTTCTCAAGGTTAAGCAAGCTTGTCAATCATTGGACCTCTTTCACACACACTGACAATATTATAATAATTGCAGCCTTGTTCATTTGCTTTAAGTAACTGATGTATAAACCCTTCCTCTACACAGAGGTCATTGATTGACAAGCTTGCATTAAAATTTATGGGTGTGGAAGAAGTTTTCATGTCCTGGTTTTCTGTGGGTAATGGTTTCCTTAAGATCCAATGCAAGGAAAAAAAAGATAATTCACCTATCAGTTTTTTATCGAAGGCCCTCACTAAGCAAATTGTTTATACATGTTCTGAATAATTCAGTTATTTTGTTCCTTGGAATATGGCTGTAATTTAAGATGTGGCTCATACGCTTTGAACTACTGGCTTTATGCATATTAGTATTTTTCTAGTTTGATTTTCTCCATTTGTTTTCTGTTAATGTAAGATGTCTGATGTTCCTGTACTGATGTCCATGTTAATCACATGCAGGCTCGATTTCTACTAGCAAAGTTAAACCCTTCTGCTACTTATAACACTGAATATTATAATCCCGGAGGGGATATTATCTTTACGGATGATGTTAGCTTTGAGGTCTTCCTGGATCACTTACAGAGATTAGTAGTTCAATAAAATTACAGTATTACCTTAGACTTTTTATGTAAAATTTTCCTTCGATTGCTGCTTGTACATTACCTTCATTTTAGTATGCTGTTATAATTTCCAATTTTGTGCAAAATGTTGTAATTATTTGGAATCGGGCATTCTCAAATCGAACATGAGCATTAAATCTATTTTCCTTTGTGTAGCTATTTATTCAAGATTTAAAAGTTTACACTGGGGTCGAAAGTCGCTTCTCCTATGTTCTAGTTATCAGTTTCTGGAATGAATGATTTAGTAATCACAACTGACATTGTCGAAGAAACCTAAAGGAAGTGTTGTCTACTGAAATTCACTTTGTTGTTTTGTGGAGTAGAAGTGTTCGGGTTGAAACCAGTGAAAAAGCTAGCCAATGGTTGAGACTAGGGATGGTAATGGAGCAGGACGGGTATTGGTAATAGTATCCGTCAATCAGATGATCCAAATGTGTATTTTTAAGTAGGCATCCAGAATTTTACAAGTATCTGCGGTATTCACGGGAATGCGCAAATTATGAGATAAAACTGTCGACAAATTGCTATCAAAAGATTCAACTCTATTTATAAAAGTGCTGAAACTATGATTTTCTAATTTGATCTTCCGATTTTATCTAGGGAAATTCCATCTGCATCAAAACTTGCTTCATGTTGGATGCCCGTCACTATCAAATGTGAACAATAAGAAAGAGATTTATGAGAAGCATGGTTAGGAGGAAAACATTAAATTAAGAGGAGTGCTAATGGTTGAAATTTATTGGGAACTAGAAAGAGAACCTGTGCATAGCACAGGCAGCGAGAGAAATTGAAAAGAGAACAAAAAAAAAAAAAAAAAAAAGCAAAACAGAGCGGAGCATGTTTTTTCAATAAACTAAAAATAATCATAAAAGGTGGAATATTGTCTGGTGGTTGGATAGTTTTATAAATACTATTGATTATAAAATCATGAGTTATTAAATAAGATGTGAAATTCATAAATTTGTATAATCTCTAACAATTTTTAATCATTAATATTGTTTGGTTTAGAGGATGAAAATACAGATAATGAAACTAGAAGTTTTTTTTTTTTTTTTTTTTTAAGTGTAAGAAGTGTGGGATTCAAATGGAACATAATTTCTTCTGCATTTCTTTCTTTTTCCCCTCAACCAAACACAGTCTAAAAGAGGTTGTGATCAAAAGGGTGTGAAAGAACATGTTAGTAGGTCTCTTAAATAAAAAGGGAGTGGTATTCTCATGGTGAAAAGGAAAGGAGTGGGATGTTGGAAGAAAATGGATTGGACTCTACCCATTATTCAAGGCTCAACTCATCAAGATTACCTCTAGAATAGGTTGTTTCTTCCTTTGTAAATCTCAAGCACCACTCCCATTTTTTATGAGGGTTGAACTAAATACACTATACAAGTTTCTTATATACCATATATGCACAGTGGGTTACCAATACTACCCTTGGCTATAAGTTTAATGTTTTAAAATTGTTGATTCCGTACTGGTCGTGCCTTCCGCTTCTTCTCTTGCACCATCAAGCTGTTGAAACTTTCTTGTAAACCAGCTGTGTTCTCGCTCCCGGTCCCGTTCGTATAGGCTACGCACGGTGCTCTTCATTGTTCGTCGTCGCCTTGGTGGTGGAGCTCCCTCATTTCGTCCATCGACGGTGAGTGTGGGCTTGTGACTGTGGTGGCTGTTATAAAGATTATCGAATCCGTGGGGATGACACAGATTGGACAATCCGTAAGTAGTAGTTGTATTTCATCCATATGAAACTTACGGATCAGGCAATCCGTAAGCTTCATACGGATTGCTTAATCCGTATCAAACTTACGGATTGTCTGATTCGTAAGCTTCATACGGATTGCGTAATCTGTATGAAACTTACGGATCAGACAATCCGTAAGCTTCATACGGATTAAGCAATCCGTATGAAGTAAAATATGTTTGTCTTATTTTTGTGTAATGTGTGTAACATAAAAATTGTAAATTGATTTGTATGAGATGATTGTTGATGAAGTTATCACTTTGTTTCAAATTTAGGACTAACTTCAATAAGAATTCTCACAGATCATGGCAAAAACAAGAGGTATGTGTCGGGCTTTAGGGAGAGTTGTCGACCGAGCGTTGGAATGCACATTGATGATAACAAGCCGATGAATGTCGTAGGCCCACCGCATCTGTCAGAAGACAATGGGAAGCTGAGGCTATTGCTGAGGATGGTACTGGTCAGGAAGAACATATGGACCGCGACATTCCAGTGACGAATGATGTTGCGAACGAGTCGGAATCTTTCCCAGGTGGCCCAGAAGATACTTCAGTTTTGACAGGCTAAATTAACCATGTAGCGCTTAGAGTGTGGTATGGAGAGGTATTCATATGTTTAACTACATACATGAATGCTTGAATTTGGTAATGTAATATTTCTTATTGATTTAAATTATTTTCAGGAACGTCCTGAGTTAAAATTGGCATCTCACGGACGTAAAGTACTGAAGGGTTAGTTGCTGTTACTGGGTTAAGCCCATTGATGCGTACTTCTGTGGAGATGGGAGACAGAGGCTTGCTATTTGCATTTATCGAGAGATGGCACCTTGAGACCAGCAACTTCTGCTTGACGTTGGATGATGTTGCGTCGTTGTTGCATATCCCAATAATGGGAGCCTTCCAAACTTATGATCCGATTGACACGGGGGAGGCAATAACATTACTGGTGGAGTTGCTTGAGGTGACAGTTGATGATGCCCAAGCTGAGAATGAACAATGCCACTGGGCATATGTTCGTCTGTCCTGGCTCTGAGAATTACATGTTGCAAAGTGTGCCGCAAGGCATTGGGTACAAGCAGCCAGAGCGTATTTGCTGCACCTAGTCGGTTGTACCTTGTTTGCGAACAAGAATGCCACACATATTAGTGTGGTATTCTTAGACGCATTTCAAGATCTGGACCAGTCGGCCGGGTATGCATGAGGTGCAGCCGCTTTAGTCCACATGTATGAAAACTTAAACTATGTTAAGCATCACGAGAAGCACCTTGTCGGTTATATTTCTTTGCTACAGGTAATTTCAATACTTTAATTAAGTATTAAATGTTAAAGGCTATTTAAGTAAATAAGGAATTCTTTAATATTGTGATAGTTGTATTAATTAATATGTTATGTCATACTGCAATGCTGGATCTATGAACATTTTTCGACTATTGGAAATGTCATACTAGATCCCCAGTTCGACGAGAGGTTTCCCCATATGTTGCTGGAAAGATGCGAAGTCATTGCCAGTGACAACCTAGCGAAGGCGGTTAGATAGGTTGATGTTGGACGATGTATGCTGGATGCTATACAGGGATCACCGTGGCCACATGGATTTCAAGATGATTTCACTTTTTTCTGGGTACATTAGATGAGGTCCATACATGGTTAAACATCTACCAGATTGAGTTATTAGGCAATTTGGGTTTGTGTAGCAAATCCCACAGTTGATTTAGTCTAAGTCTCCATCAATAGAACATGTTGATGACAGGTGGACTCACTTCTCGGAGTACCTTGTAGAGACTGGAGATTTGGTATCATATCCCAGTCAGTTTGTTCCTGCATATATGGAATGATATTATCATATATCTCATCCATATATATCACCGCTAGAGATCCGGGAGCCAAGCCATCATCCTTTACGAGTCACAACTAATGTAACTGACCTCCCTTCTGTGTACGAGGATGACACATCAGGTGCGATTGATGTCGTTGCAGGAGCTTCAAATGTCAGTCACATGGCTCCACATGCAATGGTAAAACTTTGGGCCACCTATTTTTTTAAAGTTAATTAAAGTCATTATGAAATATTCGTTGATTATTAGTGTGCTATATTGTATGACTGTTTCAGGGTATGTACGAAAGGATAGCTGATGGATTACAACACATGATAGACACGCAACAAGTTACCCCTGGCACATATGCATACTCATCTCTACAACACTTGTTGGAATTTGCACGTAGCATGATTCCGCATGGAAACATATTTGAGCGATCCAACAGGTTGAGGGAATCAGTTCGAAGACGGCTTGGTGGCAGAGATTTAATCCTCTTGATATATGAATTTAAGTTGTAACTATTTACATTGTAATTCTGTTTAAAATTTTCATTTTAAGTATTTGTATTTAATGAAACACATTTGTCCGACTATTTCTTACTTGATAAGCCTTGCATGGAATTTAATGGAATTTGAATACAGACTTGTCAGGCACAAATGTTATATAAGCCTTACAAATGCAAACACACCATTTCTTATTTTATCCTAAATTGACATATTAAGTTTGTAACTTCATGCAATTTGAATACAGCCTCATTTGATGAATATAATAAGTGGGCCAATGTTTTGCCTCATTCAAACAGTGCGTAGACCACAAGAATGCAATAGATGGGATATGACAGTCGTCTATTGAAAACAATAGGAATACCCACAATAACCAAGAGGGGGTGAATTGGTTTAAACTTGGTCTTCTAAAATTATTTATAAAATCGAAGTCAAAGGATCTTAATCACTTTTAAACCAAGAATGTTTTCAATCAATCAAATTACTCAACACAAGAAATCAATAGCTCAATACAGAACTTGTTGAGTAATGATAATAACACCAAAAACAAACACTACTACAAACAGTACTTTCTACGTCGGTTATTTGACCCTTTCGACGTCGGTTCGAGAACCGTCGTAGTAGCCAATGTCGTTGAAAGGTAAGACATTCTACGACAGTTATTGAATTGTCTTAGAATGTGACATTCTAAGACGTTTGATATCTAGAACTGTCTTAGAATTGATCTTTGAAAGTTTTTTTATTTTTTATTTTTTACAGCATTCTAAGACGGTTATACGTAACAACCGTCTTAGAATGTACATTCTAAGGCGGTTGTTACGTATAACTGTCTAAGAATATATAACTGTCTTAGAATGAGACTTTCTAAGACGTTTCAAATAACCGTCTTAAAATGTCCTTTTTAATAATAAAAAAAAGTAACACTTCAGAGACAGTTTTTTAGCAAAAATTGTCTTAGAAGTGTACTTTCTAAGACGATTTTCCAGATAACCGTCTTAGAATGTCTTTTTTTGAATGAAAAAATATATCAAATTTTAAGATGATTTTTTCACAATCTTCAAAATTTATTATAAAAATAATAAGAAGAATAACATTATAAATATTTCTATTAAAGCCAATTTTTTACCTTCATTATTACAAATGATATTTCAGTGCCCCTAAAATTATGACGATGACATTCCAAAGTTAAAAATTTTATTTTTTCTAATATAGTATTGTCAAACAAATGAAAAAGAAATATAAAAAATATCTCTAATATACTTAATACAAAACTAAAATTTATATTGCAATTTTAAATTATTTTGCACGTGAAATTAACAATGTGAGTATTAATTAATTAAATATTATATAACGCACTACATTTAAAATCATATTACATAGTTATATATGAAATGATATAATCTAAAATGGTACTATATAGTTACACACTCAAGACAAATAATGAACTTCAATTTAAACTTGACAATCCAAAATCATATTACATAGTTATATTGTTATGTGTGTGAAGTTATAAGGTGTCCAATCCAAACTTAATATATAAACCTAAATTACAAAGAATAAAGGAAAAATTGAATTAATTAATAGAAAATAACACATTTAATGAATTACGCTAGCATTTCTTTTCTAAATATTTGTACCTTCACTTCCACTAGTTAGACAAGCCAATGAGGCCATTAATTAAAGGAGAAGAGGAGCAGATGAAATTCATAAATACCTTTAAGTAGCTTCCAAGGTCATGTGTGTCAATACCAAGGAAATGCCCAGACCATGTGGCATAAAAGCAGCACCCAAGCATGCAGCCATCATGTCATCAACATCACTACACCAAAATCCACAAATATGCAACTTCGTAAAAGATGGTTGTAGACTTATTTGGAAGAATAGGGATGGTTAGATTGTATTTTCAGAATTATTTTTTTCAAAGCATATTAGCCACTGTTAAGGGTGCAGTGATTGAAACTCATAATGAAGTAGAAGGTTAGATGAGTGAGAATCCAAAACAATTCCGTGTGACTCATAATTATATGTCCAAAGCCATTCATGTGCTAAAGCTAAACTAAAATACGTCATCTTGAAGTAGAGCTAGGCATTAACTTGAAATATGCTATAATTCTGCCAACACATTGGATAAAGTAGCATTTAAGCCAACACCTTCAACTAGTGCAAATGAGAAATACAGCTTACCATGGGTACTACTATTCTGTCAAGCTGTGTTTTTATCAAATATGTATATGACAGAAGTCCAATGCTTTGAGTCAAAATCCTGATCAAGATAGAAACAGTACCAAAAAAATATAATTTAATCCCCCCCCCCCAATAACTTTAAATATTGTTGGCTTGCTGCAAAACCTCCTAGCCTTGCAGTCATGTCAAGGAATAGTCAAAAGCATATCTCATCAGCTCCATATTTATAGTAAAATATGGCTTGGCAGCAGCACAATATAAAGAATCAAACTGCACAATTTGGAATTATCACACACAACAATCATTCAAAGAAGCAAAGCTGACATATAAAGACCTTATTACAGGTCTTATTTCCAGCAATTTTCTCCCAAGCTGCAGCAAAATAATCATATGTAATTACTCTAAGGAATCATAACCATAGTAACTTGGAACAAAACGAGGCTGTCTGCATAAATGAGATGATAAAAACAAACCATATAGCAAAAGCCAAACATATGGTAGAAGCACTTACAAAGAATAAAGTGTTAGCACACTCAGCTTCATTATATAATTTCCTCTGCCTTTGTATTCTTTATACTTTCTTTCCCTGTTTTGACTCGAAAGGATCAGATTTAGTATCCAATCCAGACATATCAATTAACATGTTTTCCAAGGGAAAACCAAGAGCCCAGTCTATTACCTTTTGCTAGCTAAGTTTTACGTTAAATTAAATCAAATGCACCCATTTCTGTTAATCATTCATCACCAAAACTGAAAGTAATTACTGAAAAGAATGATGAGTGCAGCTGAAAAGGCCTCACGATCGCCACTGATTCCAGCTAGAAAGAAAGGGGAGAAATGGAAATGAAAATCAGGTCAGAGAGTAGCTCATCAAATTTGGTTCCACGTAATTCTTTTGGTTCCACTAATTCCTGCAAAATTGACTAATTGTTTTGGTTCCACATAATTCTTTGAAAGAAAAAACTTGATTTTTAATAAATTACTACAAATTTGAGTAGCTCATCAAGTTGTATTATGAATATTTTGATCGAAGAAGACAAAATAAATTAACATGAAAAAAGAGAATTAATCTAGTGAATAACTGGATTCTAGTTCTTTCATAAGTATACCTAGTGACCCTGCCTAAAGAGGGCACAACAAATCATAAGTTAATTTCAACTTAAACAGAAGTTGTTGAATGAGAGCATATTCTAAGTCCAGGTTAATATTCTAAGAGAGAATAAAAGCATTACTACTCAAGCATCAACTATATTTCAGTAATATTATAACATACAAGTTGATTCAAAACTGATGGTGATTAGTCTATTCTATAGTAACAATGCCACAGAATTTCGCAAATCTAGAATGTCAAACTAATAAGTCAATTATAGGAGATGGGAAGAATTAACAGGAATAAAGCTTTCCAGAGAATAAAGGCAAAAAGAAGGAGAGTGAAGAGATGATGACATAAGGGATAAAATCTTGGTCACGAGAGAGCCTCTAGGACAACAGAAACTTATCCCTGTACGTACACAACAGCATGGAACAAAATTTGGGTTATATGATAACTTAAAAATATTTAATTAAAAAGGAGTAAAGATAGTTTGCTTAATTGTTC
The DNA here is from genome assembly GCA_007407185.1 of Glycine tomentella. Taxonomy (NCBI): domain Eukaryota; kingdom Viridiplantae; phylum Streptophyta; class Magnoliopsida; order Fabales; family Fabaceae; genus Glycine; species Glycine tomentella. Next base: position 55,472 of record PYAF01001050.1, read on the forward strand.
ACTATGCTTCACAGCCTTTATAATTACAACTTAAAAGTTGATCTAAAGCATCATAAGCCTGAGGGCTGAGAAAACACAACCTCTTATTGTCCTCTATGTGTGACCAAATTAGGCTTCCCCACAATTTTCTGCTATTCTTTTCCAGAAACAATGCTCAAGATATTAGTATATCAACCACCTTGAACTAACACCAATTTAACATCATTACACATACATATATTTTATACTAATAAAATGTAATTCAGAAGCACTATAAATGTTTTTGAAACATACCATAAGACAAACTTTGATCACTGTTTCTCACAGAGGAGGGGAAATATCTAAAGTCAGAAAAAATTATCAAAATCAACAGAAAAAGAAAATATTTGGGTCAGGCTTATTGGTTACTATCTCTCTTCTTGACAGTTCAGATAGCATGTCTGTGCATGGTCAAAACAATACTATGTCAAGCTCGGATTACATAAGTGGAAGTTATCACTTTCGATAACAGCGTGAGATGAAAGGAAAAGCCTTTTTTAAGGTACAAGCTGACTAACCATAATGTGATCCAACCCCTTGGCACCTTGCAGAGAAAGGCAAAGTTTCCCTTACAGTCATTTCTCCAATATGAACATCATGCTGGCTAATATAGGCAGCAGTTCTGTGGGGTACAAATTCATTCATTCCATGCCCGTTATATGTCACTCTCTCAAAAACCTACACCACATATCAGAACTTAAGTTGGATGTAGCTTATTGAAATAGAAAGTCAATGATAAGTGGAATTATTTTTCACCTTAAGATTTGGATCAAGATTTCCTGCCAGAGCCAAAAGGAAAGTGTGGTTTTTCCAGAACTTGAAGAACTTAATTTACAGTTCCTTTCAGTTCTATACACTCACCTACAAGGTTCCAGAACATAAGCTTCTGCCTCAACATTTAGATGCTCAAACCTGGCTTCAATTGTTGGAATGCTAACCCCAACTCTAGAAATATTGAAAGATAAAGAAGGGACAAAAAACTCATTGGTGCATGGTCAAGGAAATTATGTAATCCATAGATAAGAATAATTAAACCATATTGATTGATATTAAAAAAAATTAATGTTGTAACCCTCATTATTCAAGTTTTCCAATACTCTTATTAAAAAAAAAAACTAAAGTAAATAATATGTGAAGAAAGGTTGGTAATATAATCAGTGAACAGGTAAAAAATTTAGGACAAGGTTATTTGACAGATACAATATGCTTAACTGTACTTTGGTGGCAAGGCAATAGAAGAGAAAATGCATAAAAAACCAAACAATCTTGTCCCATTCAATGGTATATGCCTATGCCATGATGTTATCATATTTCTAAAGAGTCAATTGTTCAAGAATCATGAGAAAATAGCAGTATGGAACAGGGTTGCCCAATTAGAATTTGTGTGCCTGAGTGAAGTTCCTGTTGATCAGATTTAGTTCTACTAGACATTCCTGGATGGCTGAGGATGTACAACTATAGTTTCTGGATGGTTTTCTTACCTCAAACAAACACATGAACTTAGGTTTTCCAGAAACATAATTCAAAATTGATGACATGAACAATCAGTGATCTTATGCTATACAGAAAAGGTAGAGTTTCTATACAAAGAACTCAGCACATCACTCCAAAAAAGAAAAAAAAGAAAAAAAGGAAATTGATGACAATAACAGGAGAACTTATGAAAAAGGGTAGAACCAAAAGATTTAATGTTGTAACCCTCATTATTACTACATGTTTAATCTATCATTTCCTTCCTTCCCTTCCTCCACCCTTATTTTTCTCTCCCTTGAACATCCACACATAATATATGAAATATTATAAATGCTTACTATTTTAACGTGATACCTCAAAATGCAAAACAGAGGCACATGTTGACTTACCTCAAAATCAACAAACGCAACAGGCATTCCTCCTCTGGAACGCATTTTGACCATGTTAAATCCAGTATATCTGAAAAGATGGATTAAAGACATTAAGTTATATGATCATATCAAGTACATGAAGAACATTCCAGGATCTATATATAACATGAACTAGCATGTTCAGCATTGGTTCAATCTGAACAACAGAGGCCCTTTGCAGATTCATTTAAAAGAGAGAAGAAAAGAAACTCACGCAGAAAAAGGCTGCTTCAATTCATCTTCAGTGCAATTTGGACCAAGATTTGCTATAAAGAGAGTGGAACACAGTCCTCCAGTACTGCCCTTTCCATGTTGCTCCTGCAGCCATGTTGAAAGGACTGTAGTACAGAAGACCTTAATCGGAAAAGGAAGCAACACCTTTTCAAACTACACAGAATTTCATCTGCTTGTTGAAACACTGACGGAAATGACATGAGTTCTATGTGCTGCATTTAAAGCAGAAGAAAATATTGGATAGTTTGTGCAAATGCAATAAGCTGAAGAGTTCCAACTTATTTCTGATTTTCACTTGAACTTACCGCAGATACAACATTGTCAGAACCAACAGCCGTTTCATCACTGCATACAAGCAGAGAATATTATAGACTTAGTGAACCACTATAATATTCAAAGTATTGTTATAACTTTATCATTTTTTTTTTGTGTGAACAATTTGCAAAATTTTGAACGTTTGAGCTAAACAGTTATTAAATTATTGTATGCTCAACCTTGTCATGATGCCTAAATCACCCTGGTTGTTGCCACTGTCTGATGGTTCATCAGGGTCACAATCACCTAAATGTGGAAGATGTGCCGTGAGACACAAAAACAAGAGGGCCAAGAATATGAAACCTAAGTTCCGATGTTGCTCCTCTCCCTTTTTTTCCTTTCTAATATCACTCACCCCATTTAAATTGAAAGAAAAAGACAATTAGCTATGAGTGCATACAATAAAATGGAAACAAGCTAGACCATAGTCATTTCAAATACACACACTTCGCATTGAAATTAATTAAGTAGCAGTACCGTCATCACTTGATGATCCCTGAAGATCAGGCTCTCCTTTGGACCTTTTATCTATAACCACATAGGCTCCACCACCTGTGCAAAATAAAAGTCCAGTAATCATCCTATAAAAGCAGTAAATGCATAGATTGGGGGGGGGGGGGGGGGGGGGGGGGGGGGGGGGGGGGGGGGGAATGGAAGAAAAGTTGCTTAAATGAAAAACTGCATGTAATAAAAAGTGAAAAAACTGATAGAAGATATCTATATGCTATATATGCCTAATAACAAGCCTGCATATAATATATATACCTGGTTTACGCTTCCTCATAGAGTTTGACCTGGCAAGTTCAATATGTAAAATAGCTCAATTTGAGGATCAAATTTCACACCCTGATTTCATCAACGAAAAAAGGAGTTAGTTAAAAGACCAATTTTTATAAACTGCAAACATCTTCTCAGTAAAATATGATCAACAATTTCTTTTCACACTCCATCATAAATCCCACTAACTCTTAGGATTTCCATGAGTATTTGCACAAGGTCACTGCAATTTTCACTTAAAGTTTTGTTTGGATAAATTTCTCAATATAAACTTACATGAGAAGAAAATAAGAAGATAAAATAACTTAAACTTAAATTAGCTCACGCATAGGTTAAAATCAATTTTTGGAAAAGCTAAATGAGAGAGTTTGTAGAAATTGACTTATGCATTAGCTAATTTTAGGTTAGGAAAATTTAATTCATTTCACCTTCTTATTTTCTTCTTATTTTATTCAATGCATAAAAAATTCACGAGCTTTCAATTTCAATGCATAATAAAAAGTAAGTGAAAAGGAAGAATTCACGAGAAGGAATGGTACCTGGTTGGCGCGGCCGTTGTACTTGAGTTGGCAGGAGTCGAAGCCGGGGCGACGACAGAAGAGGTTGTGAATCTCACGCGCCTTCACGTCGTCTGGTAGATCGGAGACAAATAGCGTGTTGATGTTGCTCTGCTCATCATGTTGGTAAAGGTAGTATAGATCGGACAGCGGCTGAGCCATGAGCGTCGTCGTCTGCAGCGACGAATGGCGATGGTGGACGCCGATGTTGTCGCGGGAAGAGAGAACGAGTGCGGGGTGCCATTTGTGAGAGAGGACATGAAAATGAAAGCAGTGAGGGTTTTCAAAGACGGTAAACCAATAAACCGTCTTTGAACATTTTTAAGAAAAATTAAACTTTTAAAAAACCGCTTATTCTGGATGGATATACATTCAAAATTTCATTGATTTTGAAGACGGTTTTTACAAAATTGTCTTAATGATAACCTTCTAAGACGGTTTTGTAAAACCGTTTATTGAAAAAATTCATCTTTACAAAATTGTCACCGCTAACTTAATTAAGACGGTTTTATTAAAACCGTCTTTGAACTCTCATCTTCTAAGATGGTTATTATAAAATCGTCATCGTACATCTCTTATTATTTACGAAATTGCCACCGCGTCACATTCGAAGACTGTTTTCTAAGAACCGTCTTAGAACGTGCGTCGTTAAAGGGCCCTTTTGTAATAGTGAAATGAACAAGATTACTTGTAGAGATAGAGATAAAAAAAATCAACACAACAATTTATACTGGTTCATTTCTCAAGAGAAGCTACATCCAATTTCTTCTAATCAACACTATATTAGAGTTCCACTATTATAAATTCTGTTCTTACAAGATTTACAACAATCCTTCTTTATCAACCCTAGATAAAGAATAGAAATCTAAAACTCTATTAAACTCTTAATGATCAAGAACAAGAGAACACTACTCTGTTCTTCACTAGAGAACACTACTCTAGAACAAGCTTTAAAGAACTCTTTAGAATAATATCAAATAACAGAAATTACAAAAACAAAATTACACTCAAAGATTATAGAGAGAAACAACCTGATGATGCAATAAATATGAATGCATATGAGTTACCAATCAAGGTTGAATTGCAGAAACAGAATTTCAGAACATGCTCTCCATTACACTTTTGAAATCTCTTGCCAAAGAATTCATTCAATACCCATGAAGATTCAAGAGTGGGACAAGAAGTAAGTAAACTCAGAAAATCACTTTCTAACTCTTAGAAGGCTTGTGTATATTTAGAAAATTAGAAGTGTTCAAGTTACATTTCAAGCCAAGCCTTCATTCTATTTATAACAGATTTTTGTAATAACCTGTAATCGATTAAAACGCATTAAGTAATTGATTAAAGTGTCACTTAATCGATTAAAGTGTTCAAGGCTTCATTCTGGGTTTCACAACAAACAAGATAATCGATTAACCCGAGTTGTAATCGATTAAATCAGAAAAGTTTTATTTCAGAGACAACTTGTGTAATCGATTGTGAATATCAATAATCGATTAAAGCAGTGAAGCAAGCTTTTTCAAATAGCCTATGTAATCAATTACGAATAATGGTAATCGATTAAATTAGTGAAAACATGATTTTCAAGATAGCTTGTGTAATCGGTTACTGTAAATGGTAGTCGGTTAAAGCAGCAATGTATTACTTTTGATTTATACTATGTAATCGATTACAAATGTTTGGTAATCGATTAATATATTCATTAAAGTTTTTCCAGTTTTAAACACGAACCAAATAATCGATTAATCCGTGGTGTAATCGATTAAAATGTTTATCAAAGCTTTTCCAGTTTTAAACATGAACTAAATAATCGATTAATCTGCTATGTAATCGATTAAAACAGTGAAATTACATTTTTCCAAAAACATTACCCATTTAGTTCTTTTTCGAAATAGCTTTGATTCTTTGATGAAAACACTTAAGCATGTAAATGATTATATGTATGCAAATGCAAGGATCAATAGATTGACTTCTCATACACTTCATTTTGGATTTCAATCTTCAAGGGATGTGAAAAGCTCAAAACATTCTTCTAAGTCAAAAGCTTCATTCTTCTTGTTGCTTCCCCTATATCCAACATCTGTTAGCTAAAGCTGTTTCAAATACGCTGTTATGAAAATATCATTTCACCCAAATGTATAACAATAAAATGCTTCAATTAACGTTGCATATTATACTTGGACAAAATGGTTATCATATACATGACCAATACAAACAATGCAATGAATAGATGGATCTTTAAGAGGTTGGCTTCTCAGAGGGAAGACGTCATACTTTGTTGAAGAGAAAGAGAAGCAATAATGACATTATACCTTGAAGCAATGACATAGACCACGTGGGTAATATCCATCCACTTATCCATTGTTACCTACACAATAAAAATTTATTAGTGTCCATATTTGTAACTAAAAAACCATACATATATTTGTCAGACCATTTTGAAAGTTTCGTCTTACCTTTGCTAACCCATCAACAAGAAGGGTCCACTTTAACTGATCAAACCTATCAAAGCCACCAAACAAGGCTATATATTGATCACACCATTGTGAAAGTTCTTTAAGCAAATGATTGCAGACCAAAGGCCATGAATATTCAGCATAACCTAGTACGGTAGCAATTACAAGATATCCACAATTACCATCAGCTTTAACATCAGTGATGTCCAAAATGCACTTGTGCATAAAAGGATGAAATTCATCCAGCATAGGGGTTTTTCTGTTCTCCATTGGTTGATCAGATGAGGAAGCAGACCTTTTTTGTGTCGAACAACTATTTTGCACAGAATGTAATTCATCAACATATTCAAAGTAAGATGGATCCTGCTTGGTTGATTTTTCGTGTTTTGTGTGTTTATTTTTTGAAACACCTTTTGTTCTCACCTTTTCAGGGGGAGGATTCATCGATGTTTGATCAGGAAAAGAAATTTCTTTAAGCTTAGTCTTCAGCGTCATTTTGGCACAAAGATCAAGCTTCTGAAAATGCTTGAACATTGCCTCCATCTCTTTAGTTAAGTGAATTTCCATGTCATCTAAACCTTGGTCTGAAAAATTTAAACTTCGCCAAAACATATGAATGCTTGAAAGCAGTATGCTGCCAACAACAACTTTAGCTAGCTCACATGCACAAGGGACACTATGGGTAGTTCTCATCACACATCCACAACGAGAAGTGTTTTTGCCTGGATAATGAACTCGCTCAAATTCAGCAACAATCTGGTTTAACGCATACCTCGACACCATGCCGATAAATCTCTTGTACAATGTTACTTTAAATACATGTCCTATGACATGGGTGCTTCTTTCTATTGATGCCTTTATTTCAGTATGTTGCAAGGTGATCATGTTATTCATGGCATCCCTAACACTACATAAATCTCCAAGGCTATTCTATAGAAGCCTCTTTAAGGTCCAATGAGCAGACTCAACCCTGCATTTAATGACAACATATTCATAATTTTAAAAACAAAAAGTTGTTCAACAGATCACAATGTCACCAACTGCAAATATTTTGTTACCTGTTAATTGTAGTGTTGCCAAGATGCATTACTTTATTTGTCCATGCGGTTACAAATTTTTTCTTATGAGGATCCAACCATGTTTCTTTCACATAATCAACAAACCCAGGCCATAGTGAACATGCAACTTCAAACTTCTTCAGACAATCATCGTAAGATTTCTCAGTACCACAATCATAAGAGTCCCCCAGGCTTCCATGACATAGTCCCATGCCAAATTTTGGTGTATATAAGTTTTACATTTTTCCTTCACATTCTTGTCAATGTGAAACTGACACAATAAGTTGGTTGACATTAGAAAAACAGTTTTCACAGCACTCATCAACGCTTAATCTCCATCGGTAACAATGACATCTGGAAAAATTCACTTTTCAGAAAAATCCCTCTAAAGCGTTCAAGGGCACACAAGATTGTTTATCCGTTCCACCTCTAAATATGCAAATGCAGTAGAAAATGTCATACCAGTAGGTGTCACACCAACAATATCAAGTAAAGGAAGTCTGTACCTCTATTTTGTATGTACTGTCTATCATGAAGACCGTATGATATGCATTGCTCAATTTCACTGCATCTGGATGTGTCCAAAATAGGTTACGTACCACATTTTCTTCTTTCATTCTATGCCAATGAATATACATGTCGCGTTCAAGCAGTTTCATTAACTGTTGCATTTCAGTGTTATCACTACTAGAAAATACGCTTTTAACATCGGTTTTTTTAGGCTTTCAACATCGGTTTTTAACCGATGTTGAAACCACCGATGTTAAAAGTATCAGCGTTAACATCGGTTTTCAAAAACCGATGTTAACAAAGTTATCCAACATCGGTTTTTCTTAAAAATCGATGTTGCTTAATGAGAAATAAACGAAAAAAATGTAAAATAGGCATTAAACAACATCGGTTTTTACTAAAAACCGATGTTAAATTATGTAACAACATCGGTTTTTAGTAAAAACCGATGTTGATTTATGTAGATCAACATCGGTTTTTGGTGAAAAACCGATGTTGTTTTATGCACGTGAGAAAACTTTCTACATCGGTTATTTTAAAAACCGATGTTGATTAGTACTAACAACATCGGTTTTGTCTAAAACCGATGTTGAAGTGTCTTTTTCACATCGGTTTTTGGCAGAACCGATGTTGTATATTCACTTTTTACATCGTTTAATACATAACCGATATAGAATGTCACTTTTGGTATATGCTCTACATTTATCAGAACACACAAAACTCTTACAAGAAACCAATGAATCCATAATTTTCAAGGTAGAGTAAGTGGAAAGGTACCTACGCATATATCTTGAACTTCTTTAAGAAACTTCAGAGACTAGCTCTCTGTCACAAAGATCTTTAGAAATCCTTATAAAAAAAAATACCAAAGGTCATCCAAGAGACTTGAACCCACTCATCCCTCAAAAAAAAAAAAAACTAACTCAACTATGATAATTAGGATACCTGTGATTCTTGAAATTATTATGACAAGTTTATATGATAGAGCCTTCACTATGTAGTTCTAATACAGGGATTTCCTAATGTCTCTCTTTTTGTTTTCCTCTTATAAAGAAATTAGAATTGCACAAAATAAATTACAACAGACACCACTATGTATAGAGTTATACATTGAGCATTTCAAAATTAAACTCAAATCCAGTCTTAGCTTAGGTGTATTCGTTTTCAAGTACTTATATATATATATATATACTTCAGGAAATAATCGGAAAGAAAAGAAAATAAGAAGCAAAAACTAAGATGATTTTGTAATTTGTTAAATAAGAAAGAAATAAAAGGAAAAAATGTTAAAACTTTTTACATATCAAAATTGAGCTATATAAAAGTATTTTCTCGTGAAAACATGAAGAAATATACTCCAAAGTCCAAATTCAAATCACATAGATAAAACTCATTTGATTTCTTTTTGTACATAAACTCATTTGCTTTACATTAAGTAGGGTACGCAACATTTATTGTTAAAATTATTTAAGCAGTAAACATCCATGTGATTGGTTGTGGGACTAGATAAGTATCAAAAAAGATATTATCCATTTTCGAAATAAAACCAATTTAAATAATCATATGGGACCATTAACATCAACTGAAATCAATTTGGATTGGATTGCCTAGTAATCATAAATCATAATCATAGTCTTTATTTATGTTTAATATTTTTCAACTTACGTGACTTTTTTTTATTTTATAATGTTTTATTTTAGATTAAAATATAATTTTTGTTCTCCTATTCTTTTAAATATTTGATTAATCTCCTATTTTTTAATTGAAATATATCATCCTCATTTTTAAAAAGTTCACAATTTTAATATCTCATTTTTAAATTGAAACATTTTTTCTATCACTTTTAAAAAAATTTATAATTGTAATCCTTGTAATCAAAATTTTAAAAAGTGAGAAATAAAAAATTTTAATTAAAAAATTAAAATTTTAAATTTTAAAAAAATGAGAAACAAAATATCTCAATTTAAAAAATAAGAAAATTAGAATCATAAATTTAAAAAAAAAGGAGAAAAATAATTACATCTTAACTTCACT
>PYAF01001051.1:0-15991 GCA_007407185.1 Glycine tomentella
ACTAGAAAGTTAGTCATCATAAGCTTAGGAGATTTTTAACTAAAAAGGCAAGAAACTTAAGATATAAAAAACCATGTGGGGACCAAAGTGAGGGCTGGAAGTTCACGGACAGCAACCCCACTTCAGCCCTCCCTTTTCACTTCATATCACTCAAAATAGCAAAGAAAAACAGCAGCCCTAACTATAAGAAGAACACGTGAAAAGCTAGGATTCTTGGCAAAAGGAAGCTTGAAATTCAACAAGGAAAACTCTAAGGTAAGGGAAGTAATTTAGTAGACATGAATTAGATGATTGATGGATTAATTTAACACCGTTTAAGTGAATCTAAAGCTTTGTTATTCCTTATTTTATGACACCTTAGGTTTGGCACACAAGGTGTTTGATTAAAGTTCTCAAAAGAAATAAGAATGATTTATGGACTTAAGCTTAAGCATATAATAATTACTCTAACTTAATCAAGTGGCTGATTAAATTTCTTAATTCCATAGGTTACTTGCTATATCTTAGTTTAATATTGTTGTAATTTAATTAGGCTAAATATTATTAGGTTGTTGTATGTAAATTAGATTGCATGATGCTGACTGTTTTATGTTGTTTAGTTGCTGTAAATTGATTTAATACTGTTGCTATAATTAATTAAGCTGTTATGCTGTTGTTGTATATTTTACTATATTGATTATTTAGTTGCTGTTGCTGTATATTTTAATTAGCTCTGTTTATTTTATTCGATTTCTGTATTTTAGTTGGTTGCTGTCTATTGATTTAATTCTAGCTGTATGTTATCACTCAATTTGTTTAATGTGCTGGAAATTTTATTTGGATGATGTTGATTTATTTGGTGGCTGGAATTAATAGTGGATTGCTGTATTTAAATGGAATTAATAGGTTGCTGTCTGTACAAAATTATTTGCTGTCTGTACAATATTAATTGCTGTCTGTTTTGTTTTAATATTGTTGTAATCTGTATGTTATTTAATTTCTGTATGTTATTTTGTTAGGCGACTACAAAATTAATTTTGTACTTGATTATCCTGTTTAGTATTTTATTTCGGTTCATGGTGAGCTATAATAAAATCTCTAGGGTTCATTCTATTAATTAGGCCCTGAACAAATAATTAAAGATTCGTATTATATGTTGTTATGGTTGACTCCTTAAAATTATGGGCACTCACTTTTGATACTGATGGAAGATTAATTTTTAGTGCCAAGATATGAGACTTGAGAAATAAAATGGAGAAGAGAAATTGAAAGAAAAATTAAACCATACATCATTTTCATTTGACCCTCAGAGTGGAGGGAAGTTTCACTAGAGTAGGTGAAGCTACTGTGGTACCCTTTTTACCCTCAGAGTGGAGGGAAGTTTCACTAGAGTGGGTGAAACTCTGAAATTTTAACCCTCAGAGTGGAGGAAGGTTCCACTAGAGTGGGTGGAACTATGTTGCTTCTGGTACCCTGAGAAAATTATCTGAGATCTCAGTCATGCATTATTTAATAAAGAGAGCATGCATCACTCATCACATACCTGTCTACAAGAGTTATTTTATGTTTCTGTATATTTGTTGTATTTATTTCACTTTCTGTCAATTATCTGATCATGTTTATTAAATACTTACTCGAGTGTGTCTGTGGTTGACACCTGTGATGACCCCAATTTATTTGGGCGAGCAGAGGAACAGTGAAATGCTTAGTTATGGAGGAGCTTGATGAATTATGTGCTGTATTTTGGCTTGTTATCTGGATGATATCACTTGCTGTTGCTGCTTTTGGGAGTTCTGTACTGTTTTGGGTAATCTGCATTATATTTTGATAGTCTGTATTTTATTATGGATGACTGTACTACGGACTATTATATTTACTTATGCTTAAGTAACTTTGACTATGAATTATGTTAAATTTAGTTCAATGTAGCAAACCGACTAGAATAGTATTTTACGTCTCTAAATTCCATAGAAATTTTTTTTTTCGTAACATAATAAGCGTAGACGATTAAATACGAACAGCGTATTAATCTAAAATAATAAAATAAAAAACAAAGTCGTTATAATTGCTAGTTTTCCCAAGGAGCAGATGAACCTTGATAAGCGTTTGCCGTAACGCTCCAAAACAATTTAACTACGCTAATTCTGTAGCACAGGATTAACCTAGGTCGACTCAGAGACACTATCAATATGATTCTAACTTTAACTCACTAATAACAGTAAGGGGAGATTTTTTATCGAACAGTTTATAGGCATAAGTAAAAATTGCAAAAAACGTAAACTAAGATTAAAGAACAACACAGAAACTAGCAGAATTGAAAAAAGGTAATGTAAAACAGATTAAAAGAATCAATCCAATTCACCACACCAAGCTATTCGAATCATCATTGTACTCAGAAATTTATCCTATTATGAAAGTTCATTCAATCTCATTAGAAGCAACTCAATCGACTTAACCCCTAAATTGATTGAAACCACAACCCTAACTGAAATATCATCCAATTAATCTGTGATTAATATTCGAAATTAGGAAATGAATCCATAACCTAATCCACTTTCAATCCTAAACGCATTCATAATCATGAAAATAGAATAGCAATTGAAGGAAAAAGTGAACATTCAAATAGAATTCGAAATACCAAACCAGAACTCAAATTCTCCTTGTGCTTGGGTTGGATCCTTGGATTGATTGAGTATTTAGCCTTCCATTATCATCATCAGTGAAAGCCCTATGGAATAATTGCACGAAAATGGAAGAACAACAAAACGAAAATGAAGAACAGTTGAGAGAAAATAAGAGCAAGGGTTTTGATTCTAAAAACTTAAAAAAAGAAATGTAAAAACTGCTTTCACTAATGTAATGTAATGTTATAAGTCTGTCCAATGTCACTAATATGTAGTGACTAAGTATGAAGAAAAGAATGGGCCATGAACAAAACCCATCAATTCTAATTAGTTACTATTTACAACCATAAAAATCAAATTCGCAGCCCAAAATATAAATGCAGTGATTCTGACTTCAAAGTCCAAAATGACCCTCAAAATGGCAGAATTAGTCTCGGCTTATTTCTGACAAACTTGTAGATATTTTTGTTATCTTTCCAAGGACTAGTAGAAAGCTCCATTCGGAGTTCAGTAGAGCTCAGTAGGTCCTATACAAGGCAGATAGGTCAAGTAAGCATAAAATTTGAAAATACGCTACAATTAGCAATTAAGCCCACTTACTTGCCTAAGACAAAAACTGAATTAGAATGGAAAAAATAAAAGTCCAAGAGAAGTTAATTAAGCTAAGAAGGATAGAAAAATATTTAACTAAAAGCACTCCATCAAACCTCTATGTGAGACATGGGAGAGTTTAAATCCTTACTGCGGAGATGCCCAAATCATAACTTTGATGATGTTGCACAACTACATATTTTCTATAGTGGTTTGGGACCTCAAACAAAAATGATTCTTGATGTCTCAACTGGAGGTACTATGATGTCAAAGAGCCAGGAGGAAGCAATTGTAATCATTGACTCCATAGCAGCCAGTGATTACCAGTCTCACCATGATAGATCTCCAATTCAAAGAAAAGGTATAATGGAGCTGGATACTCAGAATGCAATAAGGGTCCACCACAACAACAACAAGAAGCTCAGCTAGATAGAATTTCAAAAATGAAGATACTCTAACTCAGTTTATGCAGATATCCATCACAAATTAGAAGAACATTGAGACTTCCATTTAAAATCTTGAAGTTCAGGTTGGACAACTTGCAAAAGAACTGTCTGAGCGTAAAAGTGGACCTTTTTCAGCAAACACACAGGTTAATCCAAAGAAACCAAAGGAGTTTTAGAGTGGATGTCTTGGACGAATTAATTCAAAGAAAAGATTGTTCAGGGCAAACATTGACTGAAGCATTTGAGGAGATGAGTGAATGTGAAGAAAATGATTGTCTCCAACAATTAAATGCTTTCAAAGAAATTCCTTACCAACGATCTCTCTTTGAAGAGTTGTCAGACGAAAAGAAAAATCAAGAATAAAAAATAGAGGTAAAAGCAATACCCCCACATTTTAATTACGTTTCTCTTGCAGGTGATTCAAAGAAACCAGTTATCAGTTATTCAAGTCTTTCTGAAGAAGAAAAGAAACTGGTGAAATTTTGGAGGAAAACATAGAAGACATTGGCTCATCACCATTGTCCAATTGTTGGAAACCTGAGCCATAAGAAAGGCGTCCAGCTAATACGACGTTAAAGAAGCGCTCCTAGGAGGCAACCCAATGTTTTTAAACTTTGTCTTAATTTATGTTATTTTAATTTTATGTCTTATGTTTTATGAATTATATTTCTAAACTTTACTTTTGAATTTTATGTGTTATCTTTTTGAATGTCTAATATGCTTTGTTAGAGCTATCATTGCATGACCTTGAGACAGACCTATTTGTCAGGAGGAGGCAAAGCAAATGAGGATGAGGACATGGCAGATCCTATTGATGATTTCATTGGAGGAGACTAAACTCCTCAGCCATGATCTTCAAAATCTGTGACATTGTCTTTATATTTCTTTACCGCTTTATTACATTATTTCCTTATGTTCTTTATTAAAGTTATGTTTGATGTTTGCTTGAATATTTTGTGCGTTTATGATTCTTTTGGTATTGCACACTTTGATAGTGTACACAAAGGTTTTCCTCTTTTTGGAAGTACACATTTTTTGATTAATTTTTTGTTTTTACTAACATAGTTATAAAATATGTATAAATCTTTTTGGGACATAAAAGAAAAACTTTTCTCGAATATAACACGTTTTGAAAAGAATCAACAAATAATTGTTTTTGAAACTTGCTTTTTGAATTGGATCAAAACACAACAAAAAAAAATATTTTTTGGAAACTTTGAGACATGAAAAACAAATGAATGATTTTCCTGATTCCAAATGAAGGAAAATATTTTTACATGGAAATAATAAAAGACATCTTTCGAAAACACTGATTTGATTTGAACATGGAAACATGCCTTAAGCTTTAAGTGAGTATGTGCAACCACAGAAATTACATTGAGTGTCCTCACTGATATGTTCTATAGTTGATTTTGCATGAATTCCTAATTGTCATAACATAAGGTTCATGGATATGATTTAGGCCTTCTTTCTTTCTTGAACATTTTTAAGCCATTGGCCAAAAAGCTATCCCAATATATAATGATTTACCACTTGCTAGCCCTTTTGAGCCAAAAACACTTATTTTTCTTTGGAACACTAACCAAGAGTAAGAATTTCCTACCTTACCTTAGGTTAGGAGAGCAAAAGGGACTTTGTTGGAAATTGTTTTAGATGGTTACAAGTGATGAAAGATACCTTTTTTAAAAAAGTAGCTAAAGCTATAAAAAAAAGAGAAAATAAAGAAAAGAGAAAAAAAAAAGAAAAAGAAGAAAAGAAAAGAACAAATTCCTTGTGAAAAAATCAAATATGTTCTAAATTGTACAAAGTGTGTAAGTTGGGTGATTGGAGGTTGATATGAGAAACATGGATATCTTGAAAGAAAAAGAAAAGAAATAGGAAATGATAATAGTTTGTCTTATCTTTGTTGCTCTCCTATTCTTAAGGTAACTTTGAATATTCAGAAAAACCAAGATTTCTGTAATGCCCGACCACTTGTAGGATCAACGACTTTCCCTACATACCAACACGAGACTTTTCAGTGTGCTTTGTCCTCACTCACACACTTCCTGAGAAACTTCCCAGGCAAGATTTATGTAATGCTCGACCACTTGTAGGATCAACGACTGTCCCTACATACCAACACAAGACTTTTCAGTGTTCTTTGTCCTCACTCACACACTTCCTGAGAAACTTCCCAGGAGGTCACTGATGTGTTGGAAACACATCTTAGTTTTAGGTTTTAATTTAATTAAATAGTTAGGAAAATAGAATAGAATTAGTTAATTATTGTTTATGCTTAATTTAAACCTCATTTCATTACATTGTTGCATTTTAGGGCTAAAAAGAGGAGAATCAAGGCAAAAGAAGAAGAAAAGCCAGTTGAAGGTCTCGCGCGGATCGCGCCAGATCCCGCGCGAGTCGCGCTGCAATAGAAAATCCAAGGCTCAGTCACGAACAAGCCACGCTAGCCGCGCCATGGTCCACGCTAAACGCACCACAAGCCAAATATCAAGGGTCCAACTCGAAGTGTCCACGCCATCAGCGTGGATTCTCACGCTAGTCGCTCCATTTATTCGAAGCTTCCGCGCGGATCGCACCATACCCTGCGCCATCAGCACCAGATGCCCAATATCAGCATCCCAGCTCGTAGACTCCATGCCATTAGCGTGGAGACCCGCGCCATCAGCGCCAGCCATTCGAACCTTCCGCACGATCAGTGCGGGACTCCGCACGGGTTGCGCCATAAAGATCCTGTTGCCTGAATTAAAGTTATCTGTTTCGAAATTGGGCACAGTTTTAGGCTTTGTTACTCTAATTAGACTTATCTATAAATACAAGGCCTTTGGGACTGAAGAAGATACCTTTTATCATCTAGAGAGACTTTCACATCATATTCCATCATTCTAAACCTCTGGAAATCAAGAATCAAGGCTAGGGCTACAGCAGAATCATGTATTATTCAACAGCTTTTGTGTTCTTGAGGCCTATGTCAGGCTAAACCTTGAATTGTGGTTGGGCCAAGAACCAATGTGAACTCCTCTGTAACTTGACTAGTATTGAATGAGATTATTATGTTTGCTTTAATTTATCCTGTTGTTCATTGTTTTATTCTTGTTTAGAATTGGCCATTCTATCTAAGTGCTGAGGGTTAGGATTCGCAATGGGGACGTTGGGGTTCTAATTTCTGACATGAATAAATTAACAGTTGTTCATTTCCTAGGGATAGGGATGCGTGGCTGCAGAACCTTATAATAAATTCTTTCAATTGCTTAACTTGATAGAATTCACTAAGGGATTAGGTTTTCGATTCAGGTTAAATGGTTAATTCGCTAAGGGATTAGGGATTAACTAATTTAGGAAAGATTTATTCTCTGAGTAAACATAATTAATTAAATTTAATAATCAGTTAAGTGAAGGAGGTAGGGATCAAAGGGGATTGTGCCTAACCACAATCATTCATTCCATTGGTAACAACCCAAACTATTTACTGCATTTACTTCTTTTTAATTTCTGTTCTTTTTATTCAACATTCAACAACACAACAAAGAACTTCTTCACAAATAATTTCTTTTTACTTCCAATCACTTAGACTTAATATTACTGTGAATTTCACACCAATCCCTGTGGAGACGATACTCTACTTACCCACTTTATTACTTGAAACGAGCGGTGCACTTGCCGTGTTCGTAACAAGTTTTTGGCGCCGTTGCCGGGGATTGGTAAATTGATTTTTACAGTAATTTTTAATCTTTGTGATTGGAATTTTTGTTACTAATCACTTCTCTAAGTTTTATGCGAGGTTTAGTTAACCCTGAGGATTTACAGTTCGATCCTAAAATTGAAAGAACTATCCGAAGGAGACTAGCCAGACAAAGAAGGAGATTAGCTGAAAATTTTGACTTTGATTCAATCCCTGAAATAGAGTCTGAAGCAAAGATGGCTGAAGAACAACATAATCAGCCAAGACCAAGACCAGATGATGAACTAATGGAGGACATTCTGGCTCCCATGTTCACAAGACCCAATTCCAGCATTGTGAGGCCGCCAATCCAAGCTAATCATTTTGACATAAACCCTTCATTAATAGCATTGGTGGAGCACAGTCAGTTTGGAGGAGAAGACTTTGAAAATCCACATGACTTCATTGACAGATTTCTCAAAATCTGTGACACTATCAGACACCAAAGGGTCTCAGATGATGCAGTAAGACTAAGCTTGTTTCCTTTTGCTGTTAAGGGAAATGCCTTGAGATGGCTGAACAGACAATCATCAAATAGCATCTCGACTTGGGAAGACTTAGTCTCTAGATTTTTTGCACAGTACTTTTCCATGGACAAATATAACCGATTGGTGAATGAAATCACTAATTTCACTCAAAATGGAAAAGAATCCCTATGTGCTGCTTGGAACAGATTCCAAGAACTAATCAGGAGGTGCCCTCAATATGACATGCCTGTGGGTAAGCAGGTACGCATTTTCTTTAATGGTATGATTCCTGAATCACGCATGATTGTTAATGTTGCAGCAGGGGGTACTATAAGGTCGAAAATTGCAGCTCAGGCATATGAGCTAATTAATTCTCTAGCTCGTAATGAAAATGAAAGTATAACCATTCAGCCGAAGAGAGAACCAATCCAGCTGTCCAGCAACGATGCAATGCTTGCAGAGCAGAAAATCTTGGCCCAACAGCTGGCCAAGTTAACTGAGAAAATTGATAGATTACAAGTCTCTGCAGCACAAGTGGCAGCCGGCAAACCACGTGTTATCTGTGAGTACTGCCAAGGTGAGCATGAATCTAACAAATGCCCTATTCTTGTTGGAGCTGACCCTGTGCAGGTTAATGGCGTTTGGAATGATCAGAGACAGCAGCAGCCATATCAGATTGGCGCCGTTGCCCGGGATTGGTAAACTGATTTTTACAGTAATTTTTAATCTGTGATTGGAATTTTTGTCACTAATCACTTCTCTAAGTTTTATGCGAGGTTCAGTTAACCCTGAGGATTTACAGTTCGATCCTGAAATTGAAAGAACTATCCGAAGGAGACTAGCCAGACAAAGAAGGAGAGAAGCTGAAAATTTTGACTTTGATTCAATCCCTGAATTAGAGTCTGAAGCAGAGATGGCTGAAGAACAATATAATCAGCCAAGACCAAGACCAGAGGATGAACTAATGGAGAACATTTTGGCTCCCATGTTCATAAGACCCAACTCCAGCATTGTGAGGCCGCCAATCCAAGCTAATCATTTTGACATAAACCCTTCATTAATAGCATTGGTGGAGCGCAGTCAGTTTGGAGGAGAAGACTTTGAAGACCCACATGACTTCATTGACAGATTTCTCAAAATCTATGACACTATCAGACACCAAGGAGTCTCAGATGATGCAGTAAGACTAAGCTTGTTTCCTTTTGTTGTTAAGGGAAATGCCTTGAGATGGCTGAACAGATAATCATCAAATAGCATCTCGACTTGGGAAGACTTAGTCTCTAGATTTTTTGCACAGTACTTTTCCATGGACAAATATAACCGATTGGTGAATGAAATCACTAATTTCACTCAAAATGGAAAAGAATCCCTATGTGCTGCTTGGAATAGATTCCAAGAACTAATCAGGAGGTGCCCTCAATGTGACATGCCTGTGGGTAAGCAGGTACGCATTTTCTTTAATGGTATGATTCCTGAATCACGCATGATTGTTAATGTTGCAGCAGGGGGTACTATAAGGTCGAAAACTGCAGCTCAGACATATGAGCTGATTAATTCTCTGGCTCGTAATGAAAATGAAAGTATAACCATTCAGCCGAAGAGAGAACCAATCCAGCTGTCCAGCATGATGCAATGCTTGCAGAGCAGAAAATCTTGGCCCAACAGTTGGCCAAGTTAACTGAGAAAATTGATAGATTACAAGTCTCTGCAGCACAAGTGGCAGCCGGCAAACCACGTGTTATCTGTGAGTACTGCCAAGGTGAGCATGAATCTAACGAATGCCCTATTCTTGTTGGAGCTGACCCTATGCAGGTTAATGGCGTTTAGAATGATCAGCAATAGCAGCAGCCATATCAGAGAAACTACAATAGTTTTGCTCCAGGAAACAACTATCAAAGAAAATTCCAAGGAGGTGGATTAGACTACAAGTCTAATAACTACTTACAGCCTCCGGCCATTCCCAACAAGGAGATTTCTGAACTTGCAAAGGTAGTGATGCAACTGTCAAAAACAACAACAGAACATATCCAGGCAACCAACGCCTTTATAGCTGAAACAAGAGCTCACAGAACCAACCAAGACGCTTCCATCAAAAATCTAGAAAACCAGATTGGTCAGCTTGCAAAACAGTTGGCTGAGAGACCACCAGGCCAGTTCCCAAGTGACACAGTGATAAACCCAAGGGAACATGCCAAGGCTATTACAACCAGAAGTGGTAAGGTCCTTACCCCACCAGAAAAACCTCAGGTGAGTAGAAGGGAAGTTGAAAACAAAACTACAGTAGCTGATGCAGATGAAGAGACAACTGCAAAAAATTCTAAAGATCAGAAAGTTGCACCTCCACAGAAGAAGTGGGATTTCTCTCGCTTTGAGAAACCCCCATATCTGGTGCAAACCAAACAACAGTTGCAGAAACAGCAGTTTGCCAGGTTTTTAGACATGTTCAAAAAGTTACACATTAACATACCATTTGCAGAGGCATTAGCCAATATGTCTAACTATGCAAAATTCATGAAAGAACTTTTATCTAAGAAAAACAAACTGTAGGATTGTGAAACCATAGCACTCACTGAGGAGTGCAGTGCAATAATTCAGAGGAAGCTTCCACCTAAATTGAAAGACCCTGGAAGTTTTAATATCCCTATAGCCATTGGAAATATAAATGTAGGGAGAGCACTCTGTGATATAGGGGCTAGTATAAACTTAATGCCATTGTCAATGTGTAAGTCCCTAGGCATATCTGAATTGAAACCTACTAGAGTTTCCTTGCAATTAGCAGACCGTTCTTTAAGGAAACCATCAGGAGTAATTGAGGATGTGCTAGTAAAAGTAGACAAATTTATATTCCCTACTGACTTTATTGTGTTAGACATGGAGGGTGAAAGTGAAATTCCTCTGCTGTTAGGAAGGTCTTTCTTAGCCACTACTAGGGCCTTAGTAGATGTAGAGTAGGGAAAGCTTGAGTTAAGAATGGATAATGAATCGATTGTCTTTAATGTATTTGATGCTATGAAGCATCCAGCTGATGAACATGATTGTTTTAGGCTGGATGTACTGGATAATGTTATCGGTGCAGGCATGACAGCAAGTTTAGCAGCAGCTGGAGATGAAGAAAATACTGCAGCTGAAATTACAACAGCAACAGAACATGCAAAACCAGCAGCAGCAGATTATGCAGCAAAGGTAGCAGAAACAGGCAATATTTCAACAGCAGAATTTGCTGCAGAATTAAATACTGCAGATCAAAAAGCCACACCTGAACCTGTGTTGGAAGAGCTGGAGAAAAAGGAAGATGATATTCCAGCTGGAGCACCGAAAGTTGAGCTGAAAGAATTGCCTGAACACCTGAAATATGTGTTCCTAGGTGAGAATGAAACATATCCAGTCATAATCAACAGAGGGCTGGAATGGCATGAAGAAGAGAAGTTGTTAAAGGTACTCAAGGAGCACAAGACAGCCATTGGCTGGTCTATTTCCGATCTTAAAGGTATCAATCCCTCCTTCTGTACTCATAAAATTCTCATGGAAAATGATGTGAAACCAGTAAGGCAGCCACAAAGGCGACTAAATCCCACAATGAAAGAAGTGGTAAGAAAAGAGGTTGTCAAGCTGTTAGATGCAGGTATGATATATCCGATTTCAGACACAGCTTGGGTAAGTACAGTCCAAACCGTTCCAAAGAAAGGGGGCATGAAGGTCATCCAAAATGACAACAATGACTTGATTCCCTCAAGAACAATCACAGGCTGGAGAATGTGTGTGGATTATCAGAGGCTTAATGATGCAACCAGGAAGGATCACTTGCCTCTTCCTTTTATGGACCAAATGCTTGAGAGGCTTGCTGGTCATGACTATTATTGTTTTCTTGATGGATACTCTGGGTATAACCAAATCCCAGTAGCACCAGAAGACTAAGAGAAGACAACCTTTACATGTCCATTTGGGGTGTTTGCATACCGCCGAATGCCATTTGGATTGTGTAATGCGTCTGCAACCTTCCAGAGATGCATGTTATCCATCTTTTCTGACATGGTAGAGAGAGGCCTTGAGGTATTTATGGATGACTTTTCTGTTTTTGGACCTTGCTTTACTTCATGCTTAGCTAACTTAGCTAAAGTTTTAAAAAGATGTCAAGAGACAAACTTAGTCTTAAACTGGGAAAAATGTCATTTCATGGTAAGGGAAGGTATAGTGCTAGGCCATAAAATTTCTGAAATGGGAATTGAGGTAGATAGAGCTAAATTGTTACTAATTGAGAAATTACCTCCTCCTATTAATGTGAATGGTGTTCGCAGCTTTTTAGGCCATGCAGGTTTTTACAGGCGTTTCATCAAGGATTTCTCCAAGATTTCAAAGCCACTGAGTCAATTGCTGGAGAAAGACATTGAGTTCTATTTTAATGATGCTTGTCTTGAAGCATTTAACACTTTGAAGCACAAACTCACCACTGCACCGGTTTTGATAGCTCCGGATTGGAGTTTACCCTTTGAACTCATGTGTGATGCTAGTGCTTATACAGTAGGTGCAATTTTAGGACAGAGAAAGGAAAAGCGCTTGCATGTTATATACTATGCTAGTAAAATTTTAAATGAGGCACAAGTTAATTATGCCACCACAGAAAAAGAGATGCTAGCTGTAGTGTATGCTTTAGATAAGTTCAGGTCATATTTAGTAGGTTCCAAAGTGATTGTGTATACTGACCATGCTGCTCTAAAATTTCTGCTGCACAAGCAAGATGCAAAACCACGCTTGCTACGTTGGATGCTTTTATTGCAGGAATTTGATCTGGAAATCAGAGATAAAGCTGAAGTAGAAAACAAAGTTGCTGACCACTTGTCTAGGATTCAGGAGAAAGACTTGCAAGATGGACCAGAGATTGAAATCAATGAGTCTTTCTCTGATGAGCAAGTGCTTATTGTGCAATTCAGTCCATGGTTTGCTAACATGGCCAACTTCAAAGCTGTTGGAGTTATGCCTAAAGACCTTAATTGGTAACTGATATGCGCCTAGCATATAAGGTTTTCCTAAGCTTTTTAGAGCAAGAATTGAGCATGAAGCATGAATAATTGCCCTGTTTTGTTATGGTTTGAGCTAATGTGACGAATTGACAGGAAAGCAACCATAAGTGCCAGAACTAAGCAAAAATCAGAAGAAAAGAGCCAAGTCTGCAGAAGCTGTGGCGCCTGGAGCGCCATTCACACTGGAAGCTGGAACCTGGAGCGTGAGGCTCACGCCAGAGGCGCCAAAAACGCTGTAACCTGGCGCCTGAAGCGCCAAGTCAGCGCCTGGGGCGCCATCAATCCTGGAGTTCAGCACCTGGAGCGCCGTTCTGGCGCCCAGGGAGCCAAAAGCCATTGCCAGCCAACGCCTGTGGCGCCAACATCATGCCTGGGGCGCCATATTCTCTGGAAGTTGGTGCCTGGAGCGCCACACCCACGCCAAAGGCGCCACAGGTCGACAGAAGCAGCATTTAAGGGCAAAACAGAGATTTCACAGGCTAGGCTATATATACTTCCACCCTCAGCGTTGAATGCACGAACTATTGGGGGGAAACTGCACAAAATAGGGTTTTAGGAAGCTTGGGTACCTTAGTGAGGGTTTAGGGAGAGTGAAGGTTCAAGTGGAGGTTTCTCCATCTTCTTCTTCCTTGCTTCAGCTAGGTATGCCATTTTCTTTTGTAACACAGCCACCCATTATGAGGTTTGGCTAGTTTTTTATTGTAGTTAGGGCTAAGCACTGAATGTAACCTCTTTTGGGATTGTATTGGATGCTATCTTTTATTAATGCCAAGTTATTTCATTTTATTCTATTGAATGCATGTTCTATCTCTCTCTAGAATTGATCACTCTAGTTAGATATTAAGAGCTGGGGTTGGCAATAGGAATGTTGGGGCCTTATGCTTGGACTTGGGTAAAGTGACAAGGTTTACATTAACTAGGGATAGGAGTGTATGCTTGAAACCATTTAATGCATCATTTAATGCTTGACCTAATCAATATCACTAAGGGATTAGGGTATTAGTTTGGGTTAAAGGGTTGAGGACACTACGGGAGTAGGACTTAACTATTATTATTGAAGATGCATGTTGGCTAATTTAGGCTTAATGAAAGTGGTAGACAATGCATGAACTGAAGTAGGGAGCATTTGGTGTGGATTGCCCTAGCTACTTAACTACATATATTATTATCGACCTCCATAGTTTGTCTATACATTTAGGTTCATACTTAGTTTTTAGTTTATCTTGCTACACACACACAAACAAAAACAACCTATTTCATTCTTTAATTATTATCCAACTTATCGATTGAATTTATGATTTAATTGGTCAACCAATCCTCGTGGGATGATAACTCTACTTTATCACTTTATTACTTGAGCAACCGGTGCACTTGCCGAGTACGCAACAAGTTTTTGGCGCCGTTGTCGGGGATTGTTTAGCCAAATTTATTATAAATTTTTATCCTTAAGATTGGATTTATTCTGTTACTAACCTGCTTCCAGAGTTTATGCGAGGTGCCGTTAATCCCGCAGATCTTCAGTTTGATCCAGAGATTGAGAGAACTATTAGAAGAAATCGGAGGTTAGCGAAGCAGAGGAAGGAAGCAGAAGTATCTAGTTCTTAGCCTCAAGAGGAAGAAGAATCTGAAAAGGAACCGGATATGGCTGAACAACGCAATGAACAGCCAAGGCCGGAGGATGAACTTATGGAGAATATTCATGCTCCATTATTCGTCCGACCGCCTTCCAGCATTGTCAGGCCACCTATTCAAGCCAATCACTTTGACATCCAACCATCCCTCATCAGTTTGGTGGAGAAGAATCAATTTGGCGGCGAGGATGATGAGGATCCTCATGACTTTGCTGTAAGGACCCTCACTGCGGCGCGGGTGGCGCCAAATCCCGCATTGATAGCGCCAGGATCCTTCAGCAGAAAACCCTGTACAGGGTGTGGCGCTGATGGCGCCAGACTCACTGAAAAGTCACGCCATGGGCGCCAGGTTGGCACCGAGAGTGCCATGGTCTCTGGAGGTTGGCGCCAGGGGCGCCATAGCGACGCGAAAGGCCCCGGAGTTTGCAGCCAGTGCAGACAATGCCAGGTGTGGTGCGGGTGGTGCCACAAGTTCGGGAAGTTGGCGCGGGTGTGGCGCCACAAGGTAGGTGAAGCTGGCGCGGATAGCGCCAAAGGTGGCGCGATCAGCGCCAGACCTCTGGCAGGCCCAATATAAAAGGGGAAATCGTGTTTTCAGAAGAGAAAACCTTCTCTTCTTCTTCCCCAGTGCCTTGTCTGCCATGGGAGAGCTTCCCAAGCTTCCATGACCTTGTTTCTTCACCCAAAACACTTCCTAAACCTATCAAACCTCCTAGAAACCTTGAGAGAGCGTGAATCCTTCCTCCATTTCACCAAAACCCCCTTGTTCTGAGAAACCCCATTCTCAAGAGAAGTGAAGAAAACTCGAGTTTGGCAAGGAACGACAGCTACCCATAGACACCCAAGCTTGGAGGAGTGTCTCAGAGGTCATTTGTGTCGCCATAGAGGTAAGAAACTCGAGATTCCTTGGTTGTTTTAAGATTTGGGGTTTTGGGTGAATAGTGACCCATTTGTGATAAAGCTAGAATTAGCTCTGGGTCCAGTTGAGAGATGTGTTTAGAATGATGAGAGGAGGAAGGATTAGCTTTCAGTTTGTGATTTGGTGAACTTTGGTTTTGGCTCTAGGTTGTGCATGTGTGACTTAGACTGAGTCACTTGTTTTGAGACATGCAGGAGCCATGTTGATGGGCTTGAGGTGCCTGGAAGGCCATGAAAACAGTGTCTTTTGAGATAGAACATCCAAGCCCTATGGAAACCCTGAGTATTTGGGTTGTGAGAGCTGTGATGCTCATTGTTAAGAGCTGGTGTTGAGTCTGTGGGGACTCTGAGGCCATGGTTGAGTTGAGATAGACCACTGAGGGTCTATGGAAAGGCTTGAAGTGGATGAGCCTGATGAACCTTAAGTTAGATAACTTGGGTTGATGGAAAGGACTTAGGTTCCTTTCCTAGAGGCAGTTGAGGACTGCTTGATGAGCTTGTTCATGTTATCTGCTTGTATGGTTTGTGATATGCGTTTGTGTGCCTTGTTAGGGCTTGACACTGTGGGTGTCAGAGATGTAGGCCATAGTTCGAGG
>PYAF01001052.1:0-13772 GCA_007407185.1 Glycine tomentella
TGGTACTCCAGAACTTGTTTTCTTCTTTCTTTGGCCTTTATTCTCCTCTTTTGACCTGAAATTGCACAATTGATATTGAATTAAGATAAAATAAAATAATATTAATAAACTAACAAAAACTAAACTAAATCCTAATTATTTAATCAAAACATAAGCTAAAACTATTCTAAAAATAAGATGTGTTTGCAACACATCACCTGCTCAAGAGCCAAAAGATTGGAGAACAAGAGATCTCTCACTTGATAACATCATAGGTGAAGTTTCAAAGGGAGTATCTACTAGATCTTCATTAAGAAATCTATGTTGTAATATGGCTTTTGTTTCTCAAATTGAACCTAAGAATATTGATCAAGCCTTAATTGATGAACATTGGATGCATGCCATGCATGATGAGTTAAATCAGTTCAAGAGAAATGAAGTTTGGGAACTTGTTCCTAGACCATCCTCTCTCAAACCTATTGGCACAAAATGGATTTTTAGAAATAAACTTGATGAGAGTGGAATCATAGTCAGAAATAAAGCTAGATTGGTTGAAAAAGATTACAACCAAGAAGAAGACATTGAATATGAGAAAACCTATGCTCCAGTTGCAAGATTGGAAGCCATTATGTTATTGCTTGCATATGCATGTTTAATGGATTTTAAACTTTTTCAAATGGATGTTAAAAGTGCCTTTTTAAATGGATACATTGAGGAGGATATATATGTTGAACAACCTCCTAGTTTTACTGATTTTAAACATTCAAACTATGTTTTTAAACTTAAAAAGGCCTTTTATGGTTTAAAACAAGCTCCTAGATCTTGGTATGAAAGATTAAGCAAATTTCTGCTTGAACAATCTTTCACAAGAGGTCATGTTGACAAAACCTTGTTCATCAAAAGGCATAAGAATGATATCTTATTGGTTCAAGTATATGTTGATGATATAATTTTTGGTTCAACTAACCATTTGTTGTGCAAGGAATTTTCTATAGCTATGCAGAAAGAATTTGAAATGTAAATGATGCGAGAATTAACATTCTTTCTTAGACTTCAAGTGAAGCAAATGAAAAATGAGACATTTCTCAACCAATCCAAGTATTGCCTTGAAGTGATCAAAAAGTTTGAAATGAAGAAAAGTAAAGATGTTGCAACTCCAATGGCAACATCAACCTATCTTGATTCAAATGAAAATGGAAAGAGGGTTGATGAGTCAAAATTTAGAGGAATAATTGGATCATTATTGTATTTGACACCAGTAGACTAGACATAATTCTAATTGTGTGCTTATGTGCAAGAGATCAAGCAAATCCCAAAGAGTCACACCTAACAGCAGTCAAAAGGATCCTCAAATATCTCAAGGCAACACCAAAAGTTGGTCTTTGGTATCCTAAAGGTGCATTAATTAATATTATTGGTTATTCTGATTCTGACTTTGCATGATGTAAGTTAGATAAAAAAAGCACTAGTGGAACTTGTCATCTACTTGGAAGTTCATTAATCTCATGGCATTGCAAGAAACAATCTTGTGTTGCTTTGTCAACTGCTGAAGCTGAATATATCTCAGCTGGAAGTTGCTGTGCACAAAGTCTATGGTTGAAGCAACAATTACAAGATTTTGGAGTTGAATTGAAAGAAATACCTTTGCTATGTGACAACACAAGTGCTATCAACATTTCAAAGAATCCAATAATGCATTCAAGGACCAAACAAATTGAGATAAGACATCATTTTCTCAGAGATCATGTTCAGAAAGGTAATATCAAAATTGATTTCATTGACACTCATAATCAATTGGCTGATATATTTACTAAACCATTGGCTAGAGATAGATTCTATGCTCTTAGAAACATGCTAGGAATCTTGGATGAATCTAATCTCTGTTAGCTTGAATGTTGTATGCCTTTTCATGTGAAATGATTTGTCATTTGAATCCATCATCACGAAAGCTTAAAATTTCCAAGTTGTGCTGCATAATTCTATTTTATCTGATATTTTTTCTATAATAATCAATTAACTATCGTATTAATCGATTAAAATCACTTAAATCATGATTTAGAATGAAATCTGAGCTTATGTAATCGATTACGTAAACGAAATAATCGATTATTCTTCTCAGAAACACATTTTCAGAAAATTGAATTTTTCTATGTTAATCGATTAAGCATCAAATTAATCGATTACACTGATAAAAAATCCTTTTACAAAGTGAAAATTCATTGGAATAATCGATTACAGTGAATGGTAATCGATTAAATTACTGAGAATCAGTTTTTCAAATTTATAAACTTTCTGGAATAATAGATTCAGTGTTGAATTAATCGATTACACAAGCCTTAACATGTTTTTGAAATTCAAATTTTTCTGTGATAATCGATTAAATCATAAAATAATTGATTACACTTCGTCTTCTACATGTGAATTTTACAGAAATAATCGATTACGTTACAAATTAATCGATTACTATATCTGCAGAAAGTGATTTTGCTTACGAATTAATCGATTACACAAGGAAATAATCGATTATTCATGGAGTTACTGCAAAATCTGACAGATTTTCTTGGAAATTGTAACTGCCAAACTCCCACCTAATTCAAATTTGAATCCTCTGCAGTGATTTAATTCGTACTAATTGCTCCTTAATTCAAAATTCAAATACTTGGAGCCTAAAAGTCTCTATAAATACAACCTATTGTTTAAGAAAGAAATCACATATACTCTCATTCTTATCTTTCAAACACCTCTGTGTTTTTCTTATGTTTGAGTTTAGTAAATCTGTTCTAGAGATGTCTACCTCTAAGAGAGTTAAGACCTCTAAGAGAAAGGATGGAGAAACCTCTAACCCAGCTGTTAGTAGGTTGGATCATTGGTTCCCTACTAAAAGGGACAAAATGACATATCTCATATTCAATGCCACCAAATTGGTTTGTCCCCCCAAACACCTAGAATTAGATTGGTTCATTAGGGAAGGCTTCCAATTCCCTGCTTTTCTTGAAACTCAGGGATTGAGAAAGTTTGTGGAGATGAAGGGTACGTTCTACCCTGAATTGGTAAAGGTGTTTTACACATGTGCCAAAAGTTCAATGGATGAGATACTTAGGTCCCAAGTGAATGGGGTTGCCATGGAAATAACTCTATAAGTATGGGAAGTTGTGGCTGGTATTTCCTTTGAAGGAGAAAGGAAGTTTGAGGAAGAGGCTGACGGGTATAATAGGTAGAAACCTATAGGGGAATGCTGATTGATCCCCAAATGAGGCTAAAGCTTAGGCTTAGCATTAGCCCCATGACTCATGAAGACAGACTTCTTCATTATATAATTACTTACATTCTCACTCCTAGAGCCACAAACCATGCCCAAGCCACTGATGATGACCTGAAACTTGTGTATGGTCTCAAGAATTCAATTCAGATGAATTGGATTCTCATTCTTGAGGAAATTATGCTAAAGTCCAAGAGGCTTATGAACTATCCTTTTCCCTATGCTGTACTTGTCTCTAGATTCATAGACTATTTCAACATAGACATTTCTAATGAAGTGGTGGACAACACCAACTCAAGCAACAATCTCATCAAGGAGAAGCATCTAACCAAACTAGGGATGGTTAAGACACCTCAAGGATGGCAAATGGCTGGTCAACAAGCTGTTCCTGCTGCTGCTGTTGGAGTTGAAGAGGATGATGATGAAGATGCTGAAGAAAGAGGCCCTACTCAATCTTCCTATAGTCCATTTGAATCCTTAATGATTCAAAAGATGGATGGGCTGTTATCTCTTCATCATGAACATAGGGCTGAGACCAATTCAGCCTTAGAGGAAATTAAGACTAGGCTAGAAAGTATTGAAACAAAATTGGTGTTTGATGGGTCTGATTCTTTCTAAATCTTGTAATTCCTCTTTCTATTTTCTGTTTTTAAGTTTTCTGTTTTTATTTTTTTCTTTAAGCAATGTAATGGTTCCCTCCTTGATTAAATTAAAGTTTCTTTGTTTCTCCTTCATATTATCCGCTGTGCTGTTTATTTTTTGACTTTGATAAGCCAAATAGGGGGATAAATGGTTGATTGATTGTATGCTCTACATATTACTCTGTTCTACCCTATTTTTCTGCACATTTTTTGTACAAATAAAAAGTTGAATGGGTTGTCAAATTAAGGGGGAGCTAAGTAAGAAAATTAACAAATTAAGTCAGATATACAAGTTAATGAATGATGGATAAAGCAAGCAGATATCTTAACACTTGTTCTTGGCAAAAAGACTGTGATTATTTTCAGGTTTGAAAAAGCTCAAGTCTTCTAATTTGGTTCCCTCAAAGAACTTCAAGTCCAACAAATGATCAATCAAGAATTTGGCATGTCAAAGCCAAAAAGGGGGAGATTGTTGGATATAGGGGGAACATCATGAAGAGTGAAAGACTTTGATTCAGAAATGTGTTTTGAGCTTTCAACATGCTTGAAGTGCCTTGAAATTTTGTAAATGAATCAAGTGTAGAAATGCAATCTATTGATCCTTGCATTGCATTCATTCATCCATTAACAAGCTTAAATAGTTTTCATTGAAATATCAAAGCTTTTATCTTTTTGGTTAAGGATTTAATCTAATTAAAAGGTTTTTGGAAGAATGTTTTTTTACTATTTTAATCGATTACTTAATGGTATAATCGATTATTTTGTTCTTCATTCAATCTGGAAAAACCTTTATGAACAACTTAATCGATTACCTATCGGATTAATCGATTATTTGGCCTTTGATTGAAACTGAACTGCTTTGTTAAATGTATTAATCGATTACTGACATAGTATAATCGATTACATAGTTGAAAACAAATTTTAAGTTTTGATGGAATAATCGATTACCATCATTCGTAATCGATTACGTAGTTCACTTTGAAAATCCTCATTTTCTCACTTAATCGATTACCAAAACTCGTAATCGATTACACAGTTCATTTTGTGAAACTAAACTTTCTGCCTTCATCGATTACAACTCTGTTTAATCGATTATTTTGCTCGTTGCTGAAACCCAGAAACCTTCTTGAACATTTTAATCGATCAAGTGATAATTTAATCGATTACATAAGTGTTTTAATCGATTATCTGGTGCATTTAATCGATTACAGTTAGTTACAAAATCTGTTATAAATAAGTTTGAAGGCTGGGCTTGTTTTCTAACTTGACCACTTCGTATTTCTGAGTATACACAAGCCTTCTAAGTCTTTCAAAGTGATTTTTTGGGTTCTATTACTTATTGCTTCATTCAAAACATTCATGGGTCTTTGAATGATTCTTGAGCAAGAAACTTTTCAAGGTTAAGGAAAAGCATGCTCAGATTTTGTTTGCTATTCAACCTGACTTGGTAACTCATGTGCATTACATTCATTGGATCATCAGGTTGTCTCTCTCCTTAATCTTTGTTTGTAAATTCATTTTGAATTTCTATTGTAATTGGCTATTGTAAGTGGGTTCTTCTTGCTTGGGTCTAGAGAAGGGTTCTCTAGCTAAAGAACAGAGTAGTGTTCTCTGGTTCTTGCTCTTTAGAAGTCTAATAGGGTTTTAGATTTCTATTCTTTATCTAGTGTTGATAAAGGGAGGTTTTGTAAAAGCTTGTAAGAACAAAAATTTATAATAGTGGAACTCTAATTCAGTGTGAATTATAAGAAACTGGTTGTAGCTTCTGTTGTGAAGTGAACCAGTAT
Source organism: Glycine tomentella (assembly GCA_007407185.1). Classification (NCBI taxonomy): domain Eukaryota; kingdom Viridiplantae; phylum Streptophyta; class Magnoliopsida; order Fabales; family Fabaceae; genus Glycine; species Glycine tomentella. The sequence goes on from PYAF01001052.1 coordinate 5,667, forward strand.
AAATTGCTTGTGTTTTTGTTTCTCTGTCTCTATTACTCATCTTGTTCATTGATTCTTTGATTCATATTCATTGTCTAACAAGTTCTTTTTGAGCGATTGATTTCTAGGGGCTGAGTTATTTGATTGAGTAAAAAGATTTCTTGGTTTTGAAAGTGATAAAGATCCTAAACTCTTATTTTAATTAATTTTAAAATACCAAGGTAATAACCAATTCACCCCCTCTTGGTTACTGTGAGTATTCCTATTATTTTCAACAAATTGAGTCATGACCAGAAACAGTCCTAGGTAATCCTAGCACAAAATCCATAGATATACTTTCCCACTTCCATTGAGGAATTTGTAAAGGTTGCAAAGTGCCAGAAGGTTTTTTATGTTCTATTTTTACCTCTTGACATACTAAGCACTTACCTACAAACTCTTCTATATCCTTTTTCATGCCAAGCCACCAAAACATTCTCCTCAAATCTTGATTCATCTTAGTAACTCCAGGATGCATTGTAAAATTACTTTTGTGAGCTTCACTTAAAATTTTCTCTCTTGATCAATCAATCTTGGGTACACATATTCTCTTTTGGTAAGTCCACAACCTATCATTATTCTCATCAAAGTCCTGAAATTTTCCTTCTTGGACTTGAGTTAAGATTTGTTGAAAATCTGAATCTCTTTGTTGCCCTAACCTAATGTGCTCTTTAAAATTACTAGTGATTTGTATTTGACTCAAAATGATACTTTTAGAATTAACAGAAAATCCTAAATTAATATTTTTGAAATTTTCTATTAATTCCATTTCCTTGATCATCATCCTAGATATATGCAGAGATTTCTTACTTAATGCATTAGCTACGACATTTGCTTTTCTTGGATGATATTTTAACTCAAAGCCATAATCCTTAAGAAATTCAACCCATCTTCTCTGTCTCATGTTCAACTCTTTTTGATCAAAGAGATACCTAAGACTCTTATGATTTGAAAAGACTTCAAATCTTAAACCATACAAATAATGTCTCCAGATCTTTAAGCCACAAACGATAGCTACTAATTCTAGATCATTGGTTGGGTAATTGACATCATGGGGTCATAACTGTCTAGATGCATATGCTACTACATTCCCATTTTGCATCAACACACAACCTAGACCTTTCTTTGAAGCATCACAATATACTTCAAATGCGCCATGAGGATCTGGCAATACTAACACTGGAGTACTAGTCAATCTTCTTCTTAATTCTAGAAAACTTTTCTCTCATTCTGGTGACCATACAAAAGGCACGTTTTTCCTAGTCAAGCTAGTTAGAGGTAAAGCTATTTGTGAAAATCCTTTAATAAACCTCCTATAATAACTAGCTAGTCCTATAAAACTCCTAATCTCAGTTACTGTGGTTGGTCTCTCCCAATTCATGACTGTCTCAATTTTACTAGGATCCACTGAAATTCCTTCTTTAGAAACAACATGACCTAAAAATTTTAATTCCTTGGCCCAAAATTCACACTTAGATAATTTAGCATACAACTTCTTTTCTCTAAGTGTCTGCAATACTATTCTAAGATGCTCTTCATGCTCTTTTCTGACTTTGAATAAACAAGTATATCATCTATAAAGACTACTACAAACTTATCTAGATAAGATCTAAATATTCTATTCATGCAATCCATAAAAACTCCTGGAGCATTAGTTAATCCAAAAGACATCACTAAATACTCATAATGCCTATATCTAGTCCTAAATGCAGTTTTAGGAATATCTTCCTTCTTAACTCTAATCTGATGGTATCCTGACCTAAGATCAATCTTAGAAAATACTATTTCTCCTCTCAGTTGGTCCATAAGATCATCTATCCTAGCCAATGTATATTTATTTTTAATGGTTATCTTATTAAGTTGCCTATAATCTACACAAAGCCTTATTCCCCCATCTTTCTTTTTCACTAACAAAACTGGAGCTCTCCAGGGTGAAAGACTAGGTCTAATAAATTTCTTCTCCAACAACTCCTCTAGTTGCTTTTTCAATTCTTCCAACTCTAGAGGGACATCCTATAAGGTGCTATGGATATTGGTCCAGATCCAGGAATTAGGTCAATAGAAAATTCTATTTCCCTTTCTGGTGGTATTCCTGGTATCTTATCCGAAAATACATCTGGATATTCTCTTACCACGGGTATATTAGAGACTTCATCAGTTGACTCAGTTACATTAGTTGATAAAAGAACATACCCTTGAATTTCATTTTTATTGGAACAGGAAACAATAGAGTTCAAATACAAAAATTGGGTTTGACTGTCTTCTGAGATTTTTGAAGGTAAAACAATGGTTTTATTTGAATAGTCCAACAACACATGGTTAGCTGCAAGCTAATCCATACCCAAAATTACACTAAATCCAGTCAAAGGAAGATAAATCAAATTTGCAGAAAAGGATTTATGATCAATCTGAAAATCACAATTAAGACATATTTGACTAGTAGTAATAGGTTTACCAGTAAGAGTAGAAACTAAAAGATCATAAGGTAATTGAAATAAAGGTAATCCTAATTGTATAACAGTGTCATAAGAAATGAAAGAGTGAGTAGCACCTGAATCATATAATACAATTAAAATTTTATCTTTAATTCTGCACTTACCCTCGATGACATTTTTGGATTGAGATGCCTCCGCTGCATTCATGGTAAAAAACCTTCCAGTCTGTTGAGGATGCATGATGTCTTGGGGTTTCTCAACTCTGCAATTGTTAGCATAATGTCATATCTTTCCACATCTAAAACATTGAACATTATTGCGACAGCGACAATCCTTTGCCAGATGTCCTGTCTTTCCACATCGCACACAAGTGGTCTGAGCCTATGGCATGGCCTATCTCCATGAATCTTGTGACATTTGTTGCATTCTTTGCCTGAATTCTGCCTTGTCTGAAATTTTCTCTGCTGAAACTTATTCTTAAATTTAAAAGGTTGAGGTCCTAATTTCTTTAGCAGACCTCCTTTTATATTCTTCTATTATTCTACACTTATTTATCAGAACACCAAACTCCCTAATTTCTAGGGGTCCCACTACTTCCAACATATCTTCCCTTAGGAACAAACTTCATGCACTTCCAATGCTCATCAGGATTATACTGATAGGTGGATGAAAAATTAATTAACTCTTCAAATTTTTAGCAATATATTCAGACACACTACTATTACCTTGTTCAAGCCTAAGAAATTCGAGCTCCTTAGCATTTCTTACTGATATGGGAAAATACTTACCATAGAATGTTGTCTTAAACACCTCCCATGTAATCTCTACTCATTACCTACCAGAATTTGCTTGTGACTGTTCCACCAATACTCAACATCAGATTGTCACATATATGTAGAATAAGTTACTTTCTGTTGGTCAGAACAATCTAGTACAGTAAATATCTTTTCTATTTCTCTAACCCATTCTTCAACCATATCTGGATTAAAGGTTCCCTTAAAAGACTGGTGGATTAGACTTCCTAAACTCAACAAACTTATGATATTCTATATCAGTTGTAACGCCTTACCATCTGGTATTTTATTGATTTTTGATGAAAATTCTTTTCAACTTGCTTAAAATTACCAAACCAAATTTACTAATAACTGATATTCAAAGAGATTTTCATTACTGATTAATATTTACTACACTGATGTAATGTAAAATAAGAGTACAAACTGATTTCGATTCTTTTACATGATACAAATAACTAAAACATTCTATCTCATCTGAATACATCCTCAAGCATAACATCTTCAAATAACACATCTTCAAACAAAACTTCTTGACAATCTCTTTCTTTGTTGTTCGTCTGCTCGCTCAAATAGATTGAGGTCATAGCAGGTGTTAACCACAGACACAAAATACAGGGTAAGTTTATGATAAACATAATTTAAGTAACAGAATATATTAAATATGCAGGTGTTCATCTCAAGATGCATGATTCTTTCTTAAAATGATGCATGATTCTCTTTTATCTTTTGGTCCAATAGTCAAGATAGCCCCATCCCAGTGGCACATAACTTATTCGATCAGTCAGGGTACTGTAGTGTTGCAATAGGAAGGTCACCCACACTTCATGTGATCATCATGGGTGGCGTGATCCTCATTGCCAATCACCCCCCAGATCAGACTCCTTTTGTCTGAACGCACGGACTCAGTTTAGCTATCTGACACACCTTCTCTTGAGGCAAATAACACGGACTAACCCCCGCCGGGCATATGCATATGAGACATATAAGAATGATTCACTTTAATTCTTTATCATCTCATATTTATTTTAAACATTAGTCTTCAAATTCTATCTCGCATACTTTACTCAAAAATTCAACAGAATTTAAGTATAGAATTCAGCTTGTATAGAAAATTCATGGAAACACATGAAATTCATAAGGATTCATGGAACACTCAGCAACACATGTATTTCATAGAAACACTCAACAATACATGAACTTCAAACATCTATTTGAACAGAACACACTCAAACTATCTTTATTTCTTTGAAACAATTCATCAAACACTTGGTGTGCAAGCTTTATTTTCCATAGAAATAAATAAGATTCTATAAATACTTATTCAAACAAAAGCAATACTTAAACTATATTTAGCATAAACCTCCCTATACATACCTTGTATCTTCCTATAAAGCTTGTCAAATTCTTCCTCCTAGCTAGCTCTTCTACACGTGATTCTTTCTATGATGATGGGGTCTTTTCTATTTGATATAGGCTTTTGAAAATGAAGGATGAAAGGGATATGAGAGAGCACTTCACGTGAGATGGGAGGGAATGTCTTGAAATTGATTTCCAAGCAAGGTCCCCACCACCTTTTATATAGTAGTTGGAAAATAATTAATTATTCAAGGATATATTTGCCCTTCCAACTAATTTAATTTCATTCTAGCTTAGTTTCTTCTTGTTTCCTTATGTCCTAACTTAGTTTCTACCTATTCCTTTGGGTTTCAACTAGATTCACTATTATCTCTTTACTTTATAGAAAAAATCTCATAAGTCATAATAACCTTACTTTACACTTGGCTACCACTTTACAAGTGTCCAAGCTCTTGAATCTTCTTCATTCTTCTTGCTTTACAAGTGTCCAAGATCTTGAATCTTCTCAATTCCTCTAGCTTTCACGTGGACTTTGGAGAATGAAGGGTAATTTTGCTTCATTTCATGTTATTTTTGTATATATATGTCATTTTTGATGATGAAGAAAAATCCAATTTCCTAGTGGCTTTACACATGGTATTTTCTAGTAAGAAGTGAAGTTTGATTTGAACTCTTCTACCTAAAGATAAATATTGAATAATAGCATTCTAGAGTTTTTCAGAAACTGACTTCAATTCCAGTAAAAATTGCTCACAAGTAATCTATATAGAGTGCTACTCAAACTTTACTTACAAGACTGCTTTTATCTTAATTCTAATTGGTCCATATTACTTTTGACTATCAAAATTACTAAACCATTTTATTAAATAAATCTATTCATCCTACAATTAAGAGAAAATTTCATAGATTTTATCTATCATTTTTCTATATTTTTCTGATGCTTGAATTCATCTGAATAATGTTTCAAAGTTGTCACCTTATAAAATTAATAGAAATTCTATTCTAGAGTTTCTTGTCACAAACTATTTTGATATTCTGCCAGTCAAGAGTATTATGTAATTTCATCAAGTTCTCACAAAATCTCTGAGGATATCTGGTCATTTCATATGAATATATAGGGCATTATGGTAATTTCATCATTCATCCTAGGGCATAATTGTCATTTTCACCATAAAATATCTAGCCAAAATATCTAAGGGTATTCTTGTCATTTCCAAAATATCAAAGGGCATTTATGTAATTTCCACCTTAAAATATCTCACTAAAATATCTAGGGGCATTTTCGTCATTTTCACCTCAAGGGCATTTCTGTAATTTCTGATTTAAGGAAAGGGTAATATGGTCATTTCTCTTCAAACATTTCCTTAATGTCTCTAATGGATATTTCACCCAATTAATTCAAATACAGACCAGCCAAATTTCTCATAATCTAATACTTACATCAAGAATAATTTATATAATATTTTGACCATAATTTTTGAAATTTCAGGGTGTTACAATTCTCCCCTCCTTCAAAAAATTTCGTCCTCAAAATTTGTCTGATTCAAAAAGTATTGGATAACTTTTTCACTTCTCATTTTCCAGTTCCTAAGTAACATCACCATTTGTACTATTTCTCGAATCACCTTTACTAAAGGAATTTTTTTTCTTCTTAGAGCTTTGATCCTTCTATCCTCAATTCTCTATGTAACCTTTTTCCAAAATCTGAATATAATTCTAGGATCCTTATCAGGTACAATACTAGAAGGAACTCCATGCAATCTTGCAATCTCACTTATGTACCAACTTGTCAACTTTTCTAAAGAATACCTAATGGTAATGGGAATGAAATGGACAGATTTAGTTAACCGATCTACTATAACCCATATAGAATCAAAGCCTTTAGAACTTTTAGGTAAAGCAGTAACAAAATCCATAGATATACTATCCCATTTCCATTGAGGTATTTCTAAAGATTGTAACATACCAGAAGGTTTTTGATGTTCTATCTTGGATTTCTGACAAACTAAACAAGAATATACATATTCACTTATTTCCATTTTCATCTTTGGCCACCAGAACAAAACTTTTAGATTTTGATACATTTTAGTAGTTCTTGGATGAATACTCAACTTACTCTTATGTTCTTCCTCCAAAATTATTTTCTTAAGTTCAGGTTCATTAGGCACACAAATTCTCCCTTGTAATCTCAATATATCATCCTTTCCTATCTTAAATTCACTATTCCTTCTATTGGATATATTTTCTAATATGGTTCTTAAGAAAGGATCAGATCGTTGCCTACTTCCTATTTCCTTTATGGGAAACTTGCAGAGCTTCTAACTTTATGCTTACACACATTAAATTAAGATTCTCAAACTGTTTTAACAGATCCATTTCCTTAATCATCAATGCATATATCATCAAAGATTTTCTATTTAAAGCATTTACCACAACATTAGCTTTTTCAGGATGGTAACTAAACTCAAAGTCATAATCTTTCAAAAATTCCATCCATCATCAGTACCTCATATTTAATTCTTTTTGACTAAACAAATATTTCAAACTCTTATGATCACTAAAAACCTCAAAATGAGAATCATACAGATAGTGTCTCCAAATTTTCAGTGTAAACACCACAACTACTAACTCTAAATCATAAGTAGGGTATTTCTTTTCATGCGTTTTGAGTTGTCTAAAAGCATAGGCTACTACTTGGCCATTATACATCAATATTGCTCCCATATCCAACTTTGATTCATCACAATACACCTCAAAGGGTTTTCTAAGATTAGACAACTATCACAGGTATTGTCATTAGTTTTTTTCCTTAAGGTTTTTGAAACTATGCTCACACTGGGCATCCTACACAAAAGCTTAACCCTTACGAGTCATCTTGGTCAAAGGTAAGACTAACTCTGAGAAATTGTAACACCCCAAAATTTTGGAAATTACAGTCAATTACTAAGGTTAAATGTTGATTCAAGGCAGTACAGAAAGATTGGGGGAAATGACGAAAATACCCCTGGACATTTCAGAAATGACCAAATTACCCCTAGGCATTTTAACAAGATACTGTAAGGAGGAAATTCTATAAACACTCTGGGATGCTTGAAAAATAATCAGAATACCCTTAGGGTGACAATTACAGAGTTTCCCTGAACATTTTTAGAAATGACGATTTTACCCCTAGGGTAAAGGGTAAAATTACCAAAATACCCTTTAGGTCAAATAATGACCAAATGACTTTAGAAATTTGTGGGAACCTAAGGATGAGATAAAATACTCTTAAATAACCAATTATCAACATAGTTGGAGACAGAGAATCAGGAAATTATAGGAAAAGGATGGACATAATCTATGAAGTTTTATCTTAATTATGGAAGGAATAGGTTGCTTAAATAAGTTAGTTTAGTAATTTTAATAATTAGAGTCAATATGGACCAATGAGAAAATAGAATTTTACTATTATATGCAATAAAAGGAAAATTGGATTAATTTGGAATTTTAGATTAAGCCTTGAC
>PYAF01001052.1:21123-36796 GCA_007407185.1 Glycine tomentella
TACATGCCCACTCAAATTGATGGCATATGTACTTTGTTTAAAAGGCTTGGTTCAAGAAAGATTTAATCCCTCATTCCTCACATAAACTGAATAAGTCATGCATACATTAGCTCATTAATTCATGATTAGGTAACACACATTCCATGAATCATTTGGCATGACATTAAAGCTTTAAAGTTTTCATAAAAAGTGTTTTTCATTGCTTTAATCGATTACTGGTTACACTTAATCGATTAATTGCTTGGTTACATAACTGCATTTAAAAATATGAACACATTAATTGATTACCAAATGTTTGTAATCGATTATATTCAGCTGACTTGGTTAAGTTGTTCTGTGATAATCGATTACGTGACAGATTAATCGATTATTTGTCCATCTGCATAATTTTTAGAAGAAAGTTTATCTGGTTTAATCGATTACCAGAGTTTTGTAATCAATTAAATAAGCATTAATACGTTTTTTACACTCCCTGTGCTAATCGATTATTTGAGTATTAATCGATTACTTCAGTGCTTCACAAAATCCAAATCCTCTGTGATAATCGATTACAATATGAGTTAATCGATTATTTGTTCTTAAGAAATTTTCCAGATTTCACATGAATACTTTAATCGATTATTTTGGAACTTTAATTGATTACATTTGTTAAAATAATCAATTACCATTACGGAATAATCGATTACATTCAGTTAATTCTGTTTTTTATAAATAGATGCAACTCATTAAGTGAGGAGAGACTTTTAGTTTTACGAAGTAAGCCTTGTAAACACACTCTCCGGAGATTTCAAAAGCACCAAGGCTCTTTAGAAACATTCATTGATTTGATTTCAAGAATCACGAAGAATCTCATGTGTTGAGTCATCTTTTCATGATTAGTTGGTGTTAAAGCCTCATTTGTCAAAAAGAAATCATCAAGAAAGATCATGACATTCATTCTCAGTCTGGTTTGATCATTTAAACTCATTCATTTTACTGAGGATACACAGGTGACATCTTTCTTGAATCAATTTCTTTGTTGTTTTGTATAGAAATTGTTTGTTTTGTTGGTTGGTTGTTGATATAACAATTTGTATATTCAAAGCATTGCTAGATAGGTATCTAGTGGGTAGAACAGAGAGGGGATCTCTGGTTCTTAGATCTTTTGAGAAGCCTATAGGTTTAGATTTTGAATTTTACCTAGGGTGGGTAAAAGAGATATGTGTTTGCTTGTAAAGATATTCATTTTGTTATAGTGGAAACTCTAATCAAGGTTGATTAGAAGTGAAACTGGATGTAGCCTCCGGGGTTGAGAGGTGAACCAGTATAAATCTTGTGTGTAATTGTAATTTTTTGTTCATATTCATATTGTTCTTGAAGTATTATTTTTGTTAACATCACAAGATTATGTGAAGCTCCAGAGTGGGTTGATTGAGATAAAAGTTGATTTTAAAAAATTGATATTTTAATTGGTTAAGATACGATCCTTCTTTCAAAGTCTTTCGCTGTGTACAAAATTGTTTAAATTTTAAAAACTCTGATGTAAAACCAATTCACCCCCCCTCTTGGTTATTTGCATAAGTTTTCATTCTATTTTTTCAGGAGGCAAAGCTGAAAGATGTTGAGGATGGACTCGCTGCTAAAATGGAGTTAACTGAGAAGGTGGTGAGTCTGAAGGGGAGGCTGAAGAAAGCTGAGGTTGAGCTTAAAGCTGAGATGGTGGTCAGCAAGGAGCTTGACGAAGAGTTAAAGGTATTCAAGTAGGCAGCAGTGGAGCAGCACGAGAAAGGCTTCTTCAATACGGTGCGCCAAGCTGGCCTCTTTGCGAAGGACCTTGACTTGGGTCAGTTTGACCCTTTTAAGGATGTAAAAGATGGTGCCTTGGTTGATGAGGAGGACCTTGGTTCCGCTGAGGAGACTGCTAGTGATGCAGCTGATGTTTAGGCTGCTTTTGTCTTTTTGCTTCTTTTTTACTTTGGTCGTTGGTGGCCATGTAAAAACATTTATAACTTTAATGAAGACATTCCTTATTTCTCCATCTTTGTCAATCTTCTTCCTATTGCATGATGCCTTTACATTGATAAGTCACTCGAATAACATTGTTGTTGAACCAATTAAGATGCTTCGTTATAACACTGTCTTTTCAAATGGTTTTGATGAATGAACATTGCTTGCTGAACTTCCAAGTGATTGAAATACCAAGAATGCATCTTGGGTTTTGCATGTCATGAACCAACATTGTCATGAGGTAATGCCAGGTTCCTGTTTTTGCGAAAACAACTAAGTCTTTAGCTTTGCTTGTCGAGATTCATGTTGCTAAAGTGTGCCAAGAATGTATCTTAGGCTTGAAAATGTCGAGGGTGGACTCTTTTGTCGAGGTTCCCACCGGACGAAAGTACCAACAGTTTTCTTGGGTTTGAAATGTTAAGGATGGATCTTGGACATCTTTTCCTGCAATATAGATAACCCTATGATCCCACGTGTCAAGGTTTCGTAGTGGTTGAGTACCAAGGGCGGACCCTAGACTTTGGTACGAAGAATGTTTCCTAGGTTTTTTGTGCCAAGGAAGGACCTTGGATTGAGTACCAAGAATGTTTCTTGGGTTTGTTACGCCAAGGGTGGACCTTGGACTTTGGTACCAAGAATATTTCTTGGATTTTTGTGTAGCTCGTATTCCTACGCAAATAAAATTCATGAGCACTGAAATCATCGAAGTCACGCTTTAAATACCTTATGTTTCCGTGATGGATAACTTGGTAAATACGAGGTTGACCACGGGTGGTCTTCAAGCTTTGAAAGTTGCAAGTTACCAAGTTGTTGATAACTATGTAGGTCAAAGATAGACTTTGAACTTCTGTTTTTTAAAAACACACAATCTTATGGTCCGCCATGTCGAGGTTCCATAGTGTGTAATAGTACCAATATAGTTTTATTGGGTTTTAGGAGGCCAAGGGCGGACCCTATCCTTTGTGTTCCAAGTATGTATATTGGGCTTTATGTTCCTGGAGAACTTATATTCATGCAAGGAAGAAAATATAGACATAATAACCTATGTCGAGGGTAGACATGGTTGTACCTCGTATTTGTCAAGGCTGATACCAGTGGAGTCGTCCAAGCTGGGTTTTGTTGAGATTCACCAAGGTGTAGCCTTAGGTTTGTGGTCCTAAGAACTGGTCTTAGATCCATAAGTCATTGGAATGTACCAGCGGCGCGTCTGCCCTTGGTTTTTAGAGGTTGACCAAAACTTTAGGATTTATGAACCTTGACGGTTTATCGTAGTTTGGGTTTAATAAACCTGTAAATGGCCAAGAACGGATCTTGGGCTTTGTAAAGTAGTACCAAGGGTGGACCTTGGGTTTATTGAGGTCGACCAAAGCTTTAGACTTATGAACCTTCACGGTTCAACGTAGTTTGGATTTACAAACCTGTAAATTGCCAAGGATGGACCTTGGTTCTTGTGAGGTCAACCAAAACTTTAGACTTATAAACCTTGACAGTTCAGCGTAGTTTGAATTTACAAATGAAGGTCAACCAAAGCTTTAGACTTATGAACCTTGAAGGTTTAGCGTAGTTTGGTTTTACAAACCTGTAAATTGCTAAGGGTGGACCTTGGGCTTTGTAAGGTTGACCAAAGCTTTAGACTTATGAACCTTGAAGGTTCAACGTAGTTTGGTTTTACAAACCTGTAAGGGGTTGACCAAAGCTTTAGACTTATGAACCTTGACGGTTCGGCGTAGTTTGGATTTACGAACCTTTGGAGAGTATCGAGACGCGTCCGCCCTGGATTTTAGTAAGGCTTGCCTAGGGTAGACATTGGCAAGTAGTACCAGGACATGGTCCAGGGTTTTTGTCGAGGCTGGACCTGGGAGAGTGATTAGGCGATAATTTTATGAAATTAGTCAAAATCCTGCAAGGGTTGACATAAGTATATGAAAGAAAGGAAAAGAGATATATGTTTTATTAATATGACATTTAATGTACATATTCCCTCTGTTATTTCTCGGATGGGCCTCATTAAAACCTTTCAAGCCAAAACCCAATGGGACAAAAGACTCGAATAGGAAAAAGAGTACGCCACCTGGTCTTGAACTCCTTAGCTGAAGTAGTACTTTAGGTGGGTAGAATTCCAAGTTCTTGGAATGTCTTTACCACCGAGTTCCTATAATTTATAGCCGTCATTGTCTAGGTTGGTGATTACTCTGAACGGGCCTTCCAGTTTGGTCCAAGCTTGCCTACACGGGAATCCCTCTTGGCTTCACCCCGGACACACCAAACTAGATCACCTGGTTGGAAAGTTCGAGGTTGAACTTTAGAATTGTATCTTCTTGTCCTGCAGAGCTTGGTCGCTTCTTCCTTAATTCTGGCTATGTCTTGGATTTCTTCACTAGTTTCCAGCTCAACTCTTATGTTCTCCTCGTTGCACTATTCCTGAAATAGCATCCTTCTTGTCGAAGGTTCCCCTAGCTTGACGAGGATCATGGTGTCAGTGCCATGTGTAAGGTGGAAAGGGGTTTCCTTTGTAGTGCTTTGAGGTGTGCAATGGTAAGTCCAGAGTATGCTGGGTGGTTCTTCCTTCCAGAGACCCTTAACTTGTCCAGTCTGGTGCGAAGGGCTCGGAGAATGACTCTGTTTGCAGTTTCCACCCGACCGTTAGTCTGGTGGTGTTCAATAGAGGTGACCAGGTGTTTGATGCCCAGTCCTGTGAGGAAGTCCTTGTAGGTTTGTGCCTTGAACTGTGTACCATTGTCAATAACGATAGCATAGAGTAGACCGTATCTGCATATGAGATGTTTCGAGATGAAGGTTTTGACTTCACTGGCCGTTATTTCTTGCAGTGGTATTGCCTCGATCCACTTGGTGAAGTAGTCGATTGGCACTAGCAAGAATTTGACCATTCCTGGAGCTTTAGGAAATGGTCCCAGGATGTCCATGCCCCATATAGCGAAAGGTCATGGGGAAGAGATGGTGTGAAGGTTGTCAAGGGGAATCCGTGGGATGTCCGCAAACTCTTGACATCTTTTGCATTTCCATGTGAACTTGAAGGCATCGGTCTTGAGTGTCGGCTAGTTGTATCCTGCTTGTACTACCTTGGTGGTGAGGGAGCGTCTCCCTGTATAGAGGTCGTAGTTCTCTAAGGACGTAGTTCGCCTGTTGGCTGTCCATGCACTTTAGTAGAGGTGCTGTCAGCCCTCTTTTGAATAACTAGCCATCGATGATTACGTAGTAGTTGGCTTTCCTCTTTAGACGTCAGACCTCGTTTTCATATTTGAGGAGTATTCCCTTTATGAGAAAGTCTCTGTAAGGGGTCATCCAATTGGGCTTCCCCAATTCGACAGCCATTATCTCTTGGGTGCCAATGGTGGGTTTTTGGAGTGTTTCTTGGATGATTGTTTTTAGGTGCCTGGTCTTTTTAGTACTTGCCAGTTTGGATAGCAAGTCATCCCTGGTGTTACTCTCTCGTGGTATGTGATACATCTTGAAACTCTTGAAACTGTCGATAAGTGTTTTGGCCAGATGGTAATACTAGAGGAGTATGACTTCTTTGGTTTGATATTTGTTAGCTATCTGTCCTTGGACGAGTTGTGAGTTGGAATAGCATCTCAAACATTGAACTCCAACTTCTTTTGCGAGTTTGAGTCCTGCTATGAGTGCTTCGTACTCGGCTTGGTTGTTTGAGGCTTTGAAGTTAAGCTTGAGAGCTTGTTCCAGCGAGATGTTGCCAGGTCCTTTACGTATAATGCCTACTCCGCTTCCTTGTGTCTTCATGGGACCACATGGTTCATATCGAATGTCAAATTCTGACAGTTCGACCGACCATGCCACCATCCTACCTGCCAGTTCGAGCTTCCACAGTACCTATTTGATGGAATAATTAGTTTTGACTATCAATTGGTGACTTTGAAAATAAGGCTGGAGGCGCCTGGCAGAGGTGACTTGTGTCAGGGCTATCTTCTTGATCATCTGATAACGTTTCTCGATGTCATGTAGCATGCAGCTAGTGAAATAGATAAGGAGTTGGTGCTTCCCTTCTTCATGGACAAGTGCCGAGCTGACAGCCTCATCCGCCACTGAGAGGTATAAGAGCAATGGTGTCCCCTGTCGAGGTCGACTCAAGATAGGTGGCACAACAATTGTCTTTTTGAACGCTTTGAAGGCCCGCTCGCAAGTGTCATCCCACAGGAATGGTTCTGTCTTTTTGAGTAGCTTGTAGAAAGACTTTGCCTTCTTGGCGAGTTTCAGAAGAAATCTTGATAAGGCCGCTAGTCTTCCATTTAGTTTCTGAACTTCGTTGACGTTATTTGGGCTATGCATCTGTAATATAGATGAGCATTTGTCCGAGTTGGCTTCAATGCCTCTGTGTGATCATGAAACCAAGGAATTTGCCGCCACCCACCCCAAATGTGCATTTTTCGGGGTTAAGGTGCATGTCGTACTTCCGAACCTCTTTGAATACCTCTTCCGAATCTGCTACATGTTAGGCTACATTTTGGGACTTGACAACCATGTCATCCACGTAGACCTCGACGTTGTGTTCGATGATGAAGGCCGTCTTTTCTTCATTTGAGACCAAACGGCATGACTCGATAGCAGTAGTTAGGATCTTCAATGATGAAGGTCGTCTTTTCTTCATCTGAGGCATGCATTCTGATCTAACTGTAACCAAAATATGCGTCTAGGAAGCTCAAGATTTGGAATCCGGACGCACCATCGACTAGTCTATCAATGCTGGGTAATGGGTATGCGTCCTTTGGGCATGCCTTATTGAGGTCTGTGAAATCTATGCACATATGCAATTTGCCAATGGCTTTTTTGACCATGACAACGTTAGTGAGCCAGGTAGAATACCTGACTTCTCTAATGAAGTTGGCTTTAAGTAACTTGTCTACTTCTTCTTTCACTGCCTTTTGTCTTTCTTCTTCCAAATTCCACTTCTTTTTTGCTATTGGTTTAGCCTGCGGACATATTGCCAGCTTTGGCATATGACATTAGGGTCAACACCTGACATATCAGATGGTTGCCAAGCAAACAAAGATGTGTTCTTGTGGAGTACGTTAGCTATATGTCTTTACTCGTGGCTGGTAAGCTCTTTGCTAAGCTGCATGCACTATTCAGATTTGGTCCCAAGTTGCAGCTTGACTAGTTCTTCGATCATTTTTTGCCTTTGTCGATGTTGTCATCGTGCGGATCCACATTAAAGGTATCATCATGGTGAGCTATATAGACCATCAGTGTATAAGGGGTAAACTCTCTGTCTATATTCATAACCTGGGTGGTGCCCCTTGAAGTGGTATGATGTCTGTCTGACCTCTTGTCAAGAGGATATGGTGGCACTTTGAGACTTTTGATGTAACATTGTCTAGCCTGCTTCTGGTCTGCTCTCACAATGACAATTTCCCCCATCATGGTAGGAAATTTCATCTTTAAATGAGGCGTAAAGACAATAGCTCCTAGCTCGTTCAGTGTTTTTCTGCCAATCAAGGTGAGGTACGACGTGTCAGCATCCACGATTAGGTACCTGAGAGTAAAGCTCCTGGAAAGTAACCTTAACCGAAAGTGGTCATTAGGTCGACGTAGCCCATGGTTTCTACTCTTTCTCCTGCAAAGCCTAGGAGAGGTCTTGGGTAAGGCGGAATGATACTTACTGAGATCTCCAACTTCTGAAAGGTCTTGAGGTATAAGACGTCAGCGGAACTACCTTGATCGATGAGTACTTTTTTCACTTTAAAGTTGGTGAGTTTAAGGGACACGACCATGGGGTTGTCCTGGTTGATAGGGTTAATTCCCTCAAATCGATGTTAATGAATGTGATAGTAGGTAAACTCCACACTAGAAGAGTGTTGATATAGTTTATATCGATGTCTCGAATGGAGTGCAGGTGTTTCTTTTGAGATTGAATGGATAATTCTCCATATGAGAAACCACCTGCGATGGTATTAATCACACTGTGAATGTGCTGAGCAAGCTCCTCTTCCTGCTGGCAAGGGGGTTGACGTTCGCGTCTAGGTTGCGGTTGTCTTTGCCTTCCTCTTTCCTTTGTGCCATCTCTTCATCTATGTTGTCTCTGTTTCTGAATCGATCCCCTTATCGTCCTTCTTGTTTGTTTTATGTTGGAGGATTATCAGGTCTTTTCACAAACCGTGATAAGTGTCCCACTTGGATAAGTTCTTCTATCTTATCCTTTAAGGCCCAACACTCATCGGTGTTATGGCCATTGCCACGATGGTAACGACAATATCTATTAGGGTTTCCTCACTGTTTCATGGATGATGAGGGAGATGGCAGCGCCACTTGTACCTCCATGTTGAAGGCTTCTTCCATGATTATCGTTTGGTTGACCGTCAGGGGAGTGTATCTCTCAAACCTGGGTCTTTTTTGGAGAAGCTATGGCCTGTGCTACCTTTGCCTCTTGTCTGAACTCTGGGGGTCAACCTTGGTGGATACTTTATGTTTCTCTCACTTCTGTCCAATCCGTCGGACTTCGTTTCTAGATTTTGACACTTTTTCCATTTGTATGTAGCCTTTAACGCTTTCCCGTATTTCGTTCATACTAGAGGGAGGTTTCTTGCATAGATTGTCTACAAATTTGCAAGGTCGAAGGGCCAGCATCATGGAATGTAGTGCTACTTCAGGGTTGAGGTTACTGATCTCAACAGTCAGTTGCCCAAATCATTCCATGAACCTACGGAGAGGTTCATCATCCGCTTGGTGTAATGTCGCTAGTGTAGCGGAAGCCACCTATGGGCCCGACTAGTTGCATATAGTGCGTTGAATTTCTCGCAAGGGTGTCAAAACTGTCAATGGACCGTTTAGGGATGCTACCATACCATGCTAAAACTGCCCCCTTCAGGGAGGTAGGTTGTTTGTGTAAAGGTTTGCTTGTGATAGGAAGGTATCCAGGTGTTCGTCGGGGTCGGTGGTGCCATCATACCTCTCTAAGTGTAGAGGTTTCCACCTGAATGGGATATCGACTTCCCTTATGCAATTGACGAAAGGATTGCGCCGTATGTTAAGCCTCTCCAGTTGGTAGCCCTGTGTTGAACTATGAATACCTGAAGGGTCGACATGTTGTTGAGGATGCAATTCTCCTTGTGTTTGTTCTTCTCTGGTGACAGGGGAGAGCTCATCTCCCTGGGGATGTATTGCTCTGGTTTCCTGCTAATCACGGTAAGCTTTCAACCTTCAACTTTCATCCTGATATCTTTGTTCCATCTCTACCATGCGGTTCTGGAGTTGTTGGACGGTATCGGCTTTTGTCATGGTAGCTTGTGGAGGGTTAGACGCTTCGACAGGGGTGTCAAGTCTAACGATGGAGTGTGTGCTGACCATGTATGCATGCCGATGACTTGTGAAAATACAATGAACACTTATGAAAATAAACCAAAAGGGGGTGAATTGGTTTTACCTCAGAGTTTTAAAATTTCCTTTCAAGATTTATAACAGTGGAAGACTTCAAAAGGATCGTATCTATTCAAAACCAATTTAGAAAACAATTTACTTTACAAGCTTACAAATGATCTCTCTTACCCTCCCTAGGTTAAATTCAAAATCTACTCCCTATAGACTTTTCAAAAGATCAAGAACCAGAGATCCCCTCTCTATTCTTCCCTCTAGAAATCCTTTCTAGAAAAAGCTTTAAAGAATACAAATGTTATATGGAAATACGACACAATTACAAAACAAATATCAACCAAAGTCAAGCTTTATGTTCAAGAAAGATATCACCTTATAATCCTCAGCAATTTTCAATGATATAAATGATGCAATCAACTTGAGATTATAAGCAACAGATGAATATAACTCTTTCTTGGTGGCTTTCTTTAAGCACTAGCTTGAACAATTCTTCAATCTTTGAGAAACAACACTAAAAACACAAGTAACTCTCCATGATACTCATCATATTTGATTATCTCACTAATCTCAGCCTTGGGTACTCTTGAGAGCTTTAGAATGTGTCTATCACAAGGCTTGCATGAGTATCTCTATTTTTTTTCACTTAGTCTAGCACAAACCCAATTGTTCTATTTATAAAAAAATTGTTTTAACTAACTGTAATCGATTAATTCATCAATGTAATCAATTATTTTAACTATTGTAATCAATTATTTTAATCAGATAATCGATTAAAGTGTTCATCGGAAATCTGGAAATTTGTCACGAACAGAATAATCGATTAAGTCATCTTGTAATCGATTAATCCAGATGAACTCGATTTTTCAATGAACACATGTAATTGATTAAGTTCCCATTTAATCGATTAACACAGACTATGCCTAAAACTTAACAATGCACATTTAATCGATTACAAACATCTGGTAATCGATTAAACCAGATGAACATGCTGTGTAAAATTATGTAAAAGCTTATGTAATCGATTATTTCTCAAGATAATCGATTATCACAGAAAGTTTCTAATTCTGTGTAAAGCTTATTTAATCGATTAAAAACTAGTGTTAATCGATTAAAAATGTTCATAAGGCATTTTGCAGAAAACATACACATGTTGTAATTGATTATTTCACCAGTGTAATCGATTAAAGCAGTGAGAAAATGTTTTATACAATTCCTACTTGCCTTAATGAATTTCTATGACTTTGATTATTACCACATGATTAATTCTATTCAAATGAATGTATGAATGCATGAATTATCAAAAGCTAATGAGGATTATAAATCTTTATCTAATGAACCAAGCTTTGTTCGATATAGGGGGAGCATCATGAAGAATGGAAGACTTTGATTCAAGATAGGTTTTGAGCTTTCAACATGCTTGGATGCCTTGAGGTTGTAATTGATTCAAGTGTAAGAGAAAGGCTAATCTGATGATCCATGCTTTGCATTCATTCATTCATTCATTAACCTAAATGATTTTCATAAAAATAACAAAGCTTTTATAATTTGGTTAAGGTTTTAATCTAAGTGAAAGGTTTTTGGAAAAATGCTATTTTCATTGGTTTAATCGATTACTTTACTAATATAATCGATTATTATGTTCTTCGTTCAATCTGGAAAATCTTTATGAACATTGTAATCAATTACCCATCGGAATAATCAATTATTTGGCCTTTGTTTACAACAAAATAGCTTTGTTAATGATTTTAATCGATTACATAGTACATTGTATTATCCTAAGACTTCTGTTTTAATCGATTACAGATCGGGATAATCGATTATTCTTGAACATGCTGTGTAAAATTATGCAGAAGTTTATGTAATCGATTATTTCTCAAGATAATCGATTATCACAGAAAGTTTCTAATTCTGTGTAAAGCTTATTTAATCAATTACAAACTAGTGGTAATCTATTAAAAATGTTCATAAGGCATTTTTCAGAAAAACATACACATGTTGTAATCGATTATTTCACCAATGTAATCGATTAAAGCAGTGAGAAAATGTTTTATATAATTCCTAGTTGCCTTAATGAATTTCTATGACTTTGATTATTACCACATGATTAATTCTATTCAAATGAATGTATGAATGCATGAATTATCAAAAGCTAATGAGAATTATAAAGCTTTATCTAATGAATCAAGCTTAAACCAAAATTACATATGCCATCAAATTGCTTGGGTATGTAAAACATCAAAACTCATTTGCTTCAATCATCTTGAATCCTTTGCCTCAGCTTCTTCAATTCTAACAACTTGTCTGGGTGTGAGGCTGCAGGGTAAATTTTACCGCGGTCCCACAGTGGGCGCCAAATTTTCTGACCAAAATCTAGAAATTCCATGTATGGGTTAGAAGTAGCCAATGTGGACTCCAAATTTTGCACGTCGGATGAGAAGTCAACCTTGTTTAGGGGGAGAACTTGCAAAACAAAGGAAAAACACTCTGACGCTCAAGTAAGTACATCAATTATAAGAGAATAACTGAGTGTAATATCAGAGGGATGTGAGTGTTAGAGTATATATTCAAATTTGAATACCAAGTATGGAATGATATGTTTAGAGAGAACCTGTACGACTGTACTTATAGTGTGGAGTGTGGGCTTTAGGCCTTTGTTTGTTAGCAATTTGTAGATAAGATAATAACAAATAATAGCAGGCAATTATCTAATTCAAATAGAAGATATTGTGTACCTTATTGATATACTGTTAATTGTAGATAAGTAATAGCTTGTAGATAACTTGTAGAGATATTAGGTGATAAGGTGGTTACACCTATTTAAATAACCAAGCATAGTGGATATGCTATTAATAAGGAGATATACACAGTAGGCGTCCGTGCTCTAGTAGAAGGTTGACGTCCGCGCTCCTATAGCAAGGATGACAAAGAAGGCGGACACGTGTGTCCAGGTTGACACTTGGAGAGTGAATAAGCACGATTAATGTAACAGTGCTGACGTGAAGGGTTTCCACGTATATAGTGACCTTACAGTGATGGTCACGTGTAACCTTGCCATTTTAGGTCTGTACACCATGACTAAAAAACACTAAATTAAAATATACAGATTTTCTTCAGGGAATATGAATTGTTATAGTGGACATTTAAGCTAATAGTGAAAACAATAGAAATACCCACAATAAACAAGAGGGGGTGAATTGGTTTAAACTTGGTATTTTAAAATTTATTTATAAAATCAGAGGCAAAGGATCTTAATCACTTTTAAACCAAGAATGCTTCTAATGAATCAAATCACTTAGCTCAAGAAATCAATTGCATAAAACAAGACTTTTTGAGTATGATAATAATTCCAAGAACAAATGAACAATATAACTAATAGAGATAAAAGAATAAAAATAACACAAGAATTTATACTGGTTCATTTCTTAAGAGAAGCTACATTCAGTTTCTTATAATCAACACTAGATTACAGTTCCACTATTATAAATTTCAATTCTTACAAGCTTTATAACAAACACTCTTTATCAACCCTAGATAAAGAATAGAAATCTAAAACCCTATTAGACTCCTAGTGATCAAGAACCAGATAACACTACGCTGTTCTTCCCTAGAGAACCCTACTCTAGCATAAGCTTCAAAGAACTCTTTACAATAGCATTAAATAACAAAAATTACAAAAACAAATTTACAACCAGAGATAATGAAGAGAAACAACCTGATGATCCAATGAATATGAATGCATGTGGTTTACCAATCAGAGTTAAATTGCAGAAAAGGATTCAGAACATGCTCTCTAAAACATCTTTGAAAACTCTTGGCCACGAAATCATTCAATACCCATGAAGATTAAAGAGTGGGACAAGAACTTAGTTAACCCAGGAAATCACTTTCTAACTTTGAGAAGGCTTGTGTATATTCAGAAAATTTGAAGTATTCAACTTGGTTTTTTAGAGAAGCCTTTATCCTATTTATAACAGTTTTTTGTAACAGACTGCAATCGATTACAACACTCCAACTAATCGATTACAATGACTTATGTAATCGATTAAAGTGTTCAAAGCTTCATCATGGGTTTTACAACAAACAGAATAATCGATTAACCCGATCTGTAATTGATTAAAGCAGTGGAGTTTATTTGTGAAGCAAGCTTGTGTAATCGATTACAATTTATGGTAATTAATTAAAGCAGTGAGTTTCATTGTGAAACAAGCTTGTGTAATGGATTACAATTTATGGTAATCGATTAAAGCAATGAGACATGCTTTTTGTTTTTACTATGTAATTAATTACAAAAGTTATGTAATCGGTTAATATGTTCTTCAAGGCTTTTCCAAATTTAAAAACGAAGCAAATAATCAATTAAACCGATGTGTAATCGATTAATATGATTTCTTGTTTATTATTAATTTGCAGGTATGGTAATGCTAATGTTTGGAAGACCTTTAGAGACCTTTTTGGTTTTTTTCCATTGACTGCATTGGTTAGTATCTTTTCCCTGTGTAGTTTTGTGTTTTGTTTGTGATTTGAAGCATATTTTAGAATTAAATACTTATTAAATATGTATGTTTCACTATCTATAGAATTAAAAATGATTTACAAAGTTGTTCTTACCAAAATCTGGAAACTCCACGTATGGGCTAGCGTGGCCTGAATGGACTCTGAATTCTGTAGCGCCGAGAAGTGAGTAGGCTTTGCTTAGAGGAGGGACCTGCAATACAAAGGAAAAACACTCCGACGCTTAAGTAAGTACATCAATTGTTAAAGAATAACTGAGTGTGAGAATCCAGTATAAGATGTAGAGAATGAGTAACTTGAGTAATGCATTCAAGTATTATAAGTAAGTCTGAGATTAGTGTATTCAGTATGAATACTAGATGAGTATTAAGTCTTTTAGAGAGAACCTGTAAGGCTATATTTATAGCGTGGAGTATGGGCCTTGGGCCGTTGATAATCTGTTGATAAGATAATGACAGATAATAGTAGACAATTATCTAATTCAAATAGGAGATAATGTGTACCTTATGGATATATTGTTACTTGTAGATAAGAAACAACTAGTAGATAACTTGTTGGGATGATAAGGTGGTTACACCTATTTAAATATCCAGGCATAGTAGATATGTTGTTAGTGAGGATATAATATCGCTGGTGTCCGTGTTCCTGTAGAAGGTTGATGTTCGTGCTCCTATAGTGATATTGGCATGGTACCCGGACATGTGTGTCCGGGTTGACAGTTGGGGACCGAATAAGCACCTATTGATGTAGTTGTGCTTACGTGGAGGGTGTCCACGTGTACCGTCACCTTTATAAGGGGTATTTTGATAGAGTGCTTTTAGTTGAGTATTTTTCTATCCTTCTTAGCTTATTTGACCTCTCTTGGACCTTTATTTTCCTATTCTAATTCAGTTTTTGGCCTAGGCAAGTAAGTGGGCTTAATTGCTAATTGTTGCGTATTTTTGGATTTTTGGCTCACTTGACGTATCTAACTTGTGCAGGACTTATAGGGTGCTACCGATCTTCGAATGGAGTTTTCTAGGAGTCCCTGGAAAGATAACAAAAGGATCTACAAGTTTGCTTCAAATAGCCCGAGGCCAATTCTGTCATTTAGAGGGTCATTTTAAGCTTTGAAGTTAGTGCCTCTGCACTTGTAATTTTGGGCTGCGAATTTGACTTTCATGGTTGTAAATAGCAAATAATTAGATTGTTGGGCTTGTTTGTGGCCCATTTTATTTTCAGAACTCAATCACTACATATATTAGTGACTTTAGTGAAACTTGGGCACCACTCTTTACATTTCAATAAACAAGTTTTATTTTTCATTCCTTTAGTTTTTAGAATCAAACCCTTGTTCTTCATTTTCTCTCTACTGTTCTTGCTTGTTCTTCATTGTTCTTCATTTTTGTTTTTCTGTTCTTCCATTTTCGTGCAACCATTTCATGGGGCTTTCATTGATGATGATCATGGAACGCTAAATCACCAATCAATCCAAGGAACCAACCTAAGCACAAGGAGAATTGGAGTTCTGGTTTAGTATTTCGAATTCTACTTGAATGTTCATCTTCTTCTTTAATTGCTATTCTGTTTTTCATGATTATGAATGTGTTTAGGATTGAAAGTGGATTTGGTTATGGATTCATGACTAATTTTGAATATTAATCACAGAATAATTGGATGATATTTCAATTAGGGTTGTGGTTTCAATTAAATTAGGGGTTAATTCGATTGAACAACTTCTAATGAGATTGAATGAATGTTCATGATAGGATAAATTTCTGAGAATGATGATGATTCGAATTGCTTGGTTTGGTGAATTGGATTGATGCTTCTCTAATCTGTTTTACTCACT
>PYAF01001053.1:5603-17692 GCA_007407185.1 Glycine tomentella
AAACACTAGGTTGCCTCCTAGGAGCGCTTCTTTAACGTCGTATTAGCTGGACGCCTTTGCTATGGCTTTGGCTCCCAGCAATTGGACAAAAATGATGAGCCTTTGGCTTTTGTATTTTCCTCCAATATTTTCACCAGTTTCTTTTCTTTTTCAGAGAGCATTGATTTATTGATAACTGGTTTCTTTAAATTTCCTGCAAGGAAAACATTGTTAGCATGTGGAGGTACTGTGTTTACCTTTATTGGTGATTCTTGATTTTTCTCTTTCTCTAACAATTCCGCAAAGAGAGTTTGCTGGTAAGGAATTTCCTTGAAAGCATCTGGTTGTTGGAGATGATTTAAACTATCTTCTTCTTCAGATTCACTCATCTTCTTCAATGCTTCAGTTGATATTTTCTCTGAACAATCTTTTCCTTGAACTAACTTCTTGGAGTCAGAAATTCCTCCATTCAAGACATCCACTCTAAAACATCCTCTTGGTTCTTTTGGATTTGCTGAAAAAGGTCCACTGCTATGCTCAGATATTTGTTTTGCAAGATGTCCAACCTGAACTTCAAGATTTTTAATGGAAGCCTCAGTGTTCTTTTGATTTGAAATGGACATCTGCATAAACTGAGTTAGAGTATCTTCCATTTTTGATATTCTATCAGGCTGAGCTTCTTGTTGTTCTGTGGTGGAACCCTATTTGAAGAACCTGCATAAGAGTTGTTAGAAGGACCTGCAAAAGAAGAGTTAGTTGGACCATAATATGCATTATCATTTTGTTGCCTCCAGCCATAAGAATTTGGGCCTTCTCTATAGCCTTGGTAATTTCCTTGGAAGTTCTGTTGAGGTTTAGTCTGATTTTCCATATAATAAGCCTCTTCTTCTTGTTGGCAACCATGAGGTGCTTGTTGAGTTTGCTGAGGAAGTTGGCCTATCTATTTTGTTAAGGCCTCTAATTGTTGAGTCAAGAGTTTATTATGAGCTAGAATTGCATTCTGAGTATCCAGCTCAATTATACCTTTTCTGTGAATTGGAGATCTATCATGATGAGACTGGTAATCACTGGCTGCTATGGAGTCAATGATTATAATTGCTTCCTCCGGGCTCTTCGACATCATCGTACCTCCAGCTGAGGCATCAAGAATCATCTTTGTTTGCGGTTTCAAACCATTGTAGAAAATATGTAATTGCGCAGCATTATCAAAGTTGTGGTTTGGGCACCTCCGCAATAAAGATTTGAATCTCTCCCATGTTTCACAGAGAGATTCATTAAACCCTTGTGAAAAAGTAGCAATTGCTGATTTTGTGCTTATGAATCTTGATGGAGGAAAGAATCTGGCAATGAATTTCTCATCCACTTCTTCCCAAGTGCTAAGACTTTTGTTTGGTTGGGATTGAAGCCAAGTCTTTGCCTTACCTGTTAAAGAAAATGGAAAAGCTCTGAGGTAGACAGCTTCAGCATCTTCCTCAGAAGCTCCCATGGTACTGCACAGCTCCATGAAGGTAGACAAATGAGTGTATGGATCTTCATGATCTAGTCCAGCGAATGGATGTGGTCCAATAAGACTGAGCAATGCAGGCTTTAATTCCACAACCTTCTTACTGAAAGGAGGAATGACTATGTTGTTGTAATACTTTGGTCTTTGTTGATACGCATAGTCACCAAGAGTCCTCCATGGTGGTCTATTTTCTTCTCCCCCTCCTTTATCAGCCATAATATAAATTACAGGTGGCTTTACTGGTGGAGGAGAATCAAAATAGAAGAAGATTTACTCGGTAGCTTTTTGATTGTTTTGTTTCTTTTCCTTTATGGTATTGGTAATTTCTAAATTTAATAACGATGTTTCTGCAAGAAATTTACCTCAAAAGGAAAAAGGACAAACTTTGCAATAATTTGTAAGTACCGAGGTTAGAGAAAATAAAACAAAATCAAATACAAAAGAATTTATACAAAATCAAAATAACGAAAGTAAAGAAAAAGTCCTATTCAACTGAAAAATTAAATTTGAAAGAACTGAGCGAGCGACTCAAGTCCCCGACAACGACCCCAGAAACTTGTTAGACTTTTGGCAAGCGTACCAATTGTCGTTGTAAGTTACAAAATTTATAAAAGTTCGTCTCCATAGGGACTTGTGCTACTCAGTTAATCCAAATAGAATTCAACAATTGAATAGTTATGTACAACGAGTATGATCGAAGTTTTGATGATTTTACGGAAATAACGAAAGATTACGAAAGATTACGGAAACTAATAAAACGATTTTAATTAACTAAAGAAAAGCGTAGGGTTGGGTTTCATCATTCATACCTCGGTATCCAATTAATATTACCATGTATAAATCATTTTCTATTATTATTGATGCACACATTAATTAACCTCGAATCGATCCCTCGCAATCGAGTTCTAAGGGTATTTACCGAATATCGATCCCTCGAATACGAAGTAAATAACCCAGCATTACAATCATAATCACGTGCTATTTGCAATCTAAACGTTATGCTCTATTCCTAGCAACGTAACGTAAAGAGTAAAATTATTCAGTTCAAATCCTAAGAGTACTTTCCAATTAAACTTAGAATCCAATTTCATGAAACTAGTGATCAAGTAGAATCAAGCATTAAGAACGGAATAAAATTACCAATAATAAATAGAAAAGACTTATGCATAAATAAATATTAAAAGAGATACCTAAAAGTAGAAGATTACATCCAATCCTTTAAGAGAAACTAACCAAACATGGAGAGAACCTCCTTAAGAGAAGAATTGATGAAGGGCCCCATCACCGCTTCTTTCCGGCAGAGTCTCCACACTAAATCTCACTTTTCTCACTTTCCTAACCTACCTAATACTAATATTAAAGAGCCTAAGGCTCAAAACAAGTTAAGAAGCAATGGAGGAGGAAGAATGGAAGTGAAAGGGATGATTTTGGCCTTGGGGGTGCTTGGGTATTTATAGGGGGTGGCCTGGTCGAGTTTGGCCGCCCAAGCGACCAATTTCTTCATGTTTTACTCGCTTGGGCGAGTAAAAGCCCAACTTGCACGTCCACTTGGCCTTCAAGTGGCCTAATTGATGTTGCTCGCCCAAGCGAGCAAAATACACTATATTAACTCACTTGGGCGAGTTAAAGGTACCTCCAGAAGCTTCTTTGGGCCTGATTTGCTTTCTGCACCTCCCAGGTTTGCTTTTTGATCCATTTTTGCTTGCTTTGCTTATTCGAAAGCCTCGGAAATCCACGAAATCTATCAAAATACAAGGCATGATTGGATTAATCTTCCAAAATATAAAAACTACATTCATACCAGTAATAAATATAATTTAACTAGGTTTAGGGCAAGTTTATAAGCAAAGTTTTTGAAATCAAAAGATAAGTGCCTATATTTGAAACCTGAATTTAACTGAATTAGGGCACTTATCAAGCTTAGAGGTCAGAACCTCTGCACTTGAGTAGCCAATTCTATGATTTTGAGGGTAATTTTAGGCTTGGAAGTTAGAACCTCTGCACTTGAATTTTGGGCTGCGAATTGCATTTTTATTAGT
Organism: Glycine tomentella; assembly: GCA_007407185.1. Lineage (NCBI taxonomy): Eukaryota > Viridiplantae > Streptophyta > Magnoliopsida > Fabales > Fabaceae > Glycine > Glycine tomentella. The sequence continues at coordinate 9,126 of PYAF01001053.1, forward strand.
GTAATTAGCATAATTAATTAGATCAGATGGGCCTACTCATGGCCCATCCTTTCCTACTGACTCAATCATTATATGCTAGTGCAATTAGTTAGTGAAAAAACACACTACATTTACCAAAAACAGGATTTCTATTTTCTTTTAGAAGTTTTCATAATTAAAACCTTTTATCTCATAGTTCTTCATTGTTCTTCACTGTTCTTCATTTTCTTCTTTATTTTCATTTACGTTCTTCCATTTTCTTGCACTAATTTCGTGGGTCTTTCATTGATGATGATCATGGAAGGCTTAACAATCAATAAATCCAAGAAGGATCCAGTCCAAGCAAGGAAAATTCAAGTTCTGGTTTGTTATTTCAATTTCTATGTGAATGTTCACTTTCTTCTTCAATCCTCTATTCACTTTCATGATTATGAATGTGTTTAGGATTGAAAACAGATTAGGTTATGCATTCATTTCCTAATTTTTAATTTTAATCACAGATTATTTGGATGATATTTCAATTAGGTTTGTGGTTTCAATTAATTTAAGAGTAAATTCGATTGAATTGTTTCTAATGAAATTGAATGAACTTTCATAACAAGATCATTATATGAGAACTATGATAATTCACATTGCTTGGTTTGGTGAATTGGATTGATGTTCTTTAATCTGTTTTACTATATCTTTTATCAATTATGTCAGTTTATATGTTTTTCTGCAATTTTTATTCATCGCATGCAAACTGTTTGATAAAAATTCCCTTATTGTTTATTAGTGAATTGAAGTTAGAACCAAATTGATCGTGTCTCTGAGTCGACCTAGGTTAATCATGTGCTACAGAATTAGCATAGTTTATTTGTTTTGAAGCAATACAACATCAGTAATCAAAACTAGGGTTGCTGCCAGGGACACGATTCATTGTGTGCTATCTTTAATTCACTCATAATTAGATAAAAAGAGAAAAAAAAAATATTTGCATTCATTCACTGCATGTTTACATTCTATTGCACAATTGCACTTTGTTACATATTTGCATTGTTGTTGTTGTTGTTTATTATGAAGTGTGGATGAAGTAGTGCTGCAAAAAAACATAAAACAATAGAGAAAAACAAAGTAGTAGTAGAGAGAAGAGTAGTGTAGTGTAGTTGTGTTGTGTGTTGTGCAATTTGCTGTCCAAAAATTTTCAATCCTATGGAGTTTGACTTTGAAACTTGGTGTCCAAAGATTATCCCCTATTCTAAGAAAAACCAACCCCTATGGGGTTTGGTGTGGGTTAAAATTGGCAAATTCGGCCTCTAAATAGGAGTTTTAGCATAGGGGCATTCTGATCATTTCACAGCAAACTATCTCAGAATGATGTTGAAAATTTACCAGAATGTGGAGAAAATTCATACATCATTTGGACCTATGAGGGACGAACACAGTCATCTGGGGTCCAAATTGCCAAATTTGATGATCTAGGCCACTTTTGAATTATTTTGTGTTTTCACCATTTTTAAAAAATCATTAAAAAAATCACAAAAATCAAGCATGATTTTTAGACATTTAATGTGGTGTTTTTGAATTTTTTTAAAATTGTTTGAGGGAGTTTTCCAATTTCTGTTTCATTTCAGCAGATATTGTGAATAGTGTCCTGGTAGGGTAGTTGTCTGTTATTTCTGTTATTCCTGTGATTTTTGTCTCTGATGAGTTGAACTGTGCATGACTAGATCCCAACCAAGTGACTTGCATTAATATGATCCTGAAATAGATAGGACATTTCATAGATTGAGTAGAGATAATGGTAGTTTAGATGAATTTGATAGTGTGGTTCTAGATAGTAGTGTAGTGTTTCCTGAGTCTTCTGTTTCTAAGTCTATTTCTCATTCTGCACATCTTGATTCTGAAAATTTTGTTGATACAATGTCTGATAACAACTTAACTCTTAAGGAATTGGCTACATCTGATGTTGTTTATCAACCTTGGTGTATTCAATATCCTGAGACTGAGGTTAGTTATGAGCTCAAATCTGGTCTGATCCATTTGCTTCCAAAGTTTCATGGTCTTGCAGGTGAAGATCCACATAAGCATCTTAAGGAGTTTCATGTCTTATGTTCCACCATGCGACCACATGACATTCATTAGGAATATGTGAAGATGAAGACATTCCCATTCTCTCTGGATGGTGTTGCTAAGGACTGGTTGCACCTTCAACCAGATCCTATCAAAACTTGGACAAACATGAAGAGAAGATTCTTGGATAAATTCTTCCCTGCATCCAAAACAGCATCCATCTAGAAAGAAATTTGTGGCATAATGCAGTTATCCGGAGAGACTTTGTATGAATACTGGGAGAGACTCAACAAGTTGTGTGCTACCTATCCTCACCATCAAATTAGTGAGCAATTATTAATCCGGTATTTTTTATAAGTGTCATATTTTAGTTAATTTTAGGATTATAATGCAGGCACTTATCTTTTGATTTCAGTAAGTTGCTTATGAATTTGCCCTAGTCCTATTTGTTTTGTAGCTATAACATATATAAAGTTATTGTATACATATTGGAAGATTAGTCCAATCAAATTTGGTATTTTGATAAGTATCAAGTGTATCAAAGCATCCAAAGCAAGCAAGACAAGCACAAAAAGGCAAAAAGGTCAAAATAAGAATTTTCTTAAAGTAAATTCGCCCAGAACTCGCTCAGGCTAGCATCTTTATTTAGCATTGGGTTTTTAACTTGCCCAAGCGAGTGAATCATGTGTATTTAACTCACCTGGGCGAATGGCTAAATCACTCGCCTGGGTGAAGTGAACATCAGCAACTTCCATTTCCTATAAATACGCATGCAAATGGAAGAAGAAATCATGTTTTTTGAGAGAGAGAGAGAGAGAGAACGTGAGGATTAGCTTCAGAAGAGTAGAAAGAGTGAGAGAAGTGAGAAATTAGTGAAGAAACTCTGTCGGAGAGGAACGATGATGTCTTCCTTCATCATTTCTTCAGTTGATCATGTGCTCTCTACAATGATTGCAAACAACATGAGATTATGATTATAATGATGGGATATTTATTTCATATGCGAGGGATAAATATTTAGTAAATATCCTTAGAATTCTCAAATGTGAGGGATCAATTTGGGGTGATTTAACATGTGCATCAATAAGGATAGAAAATGATTTATACATGGCAATGTTAATTGGATACTAAAGGTATGAACAATGAAGTCCAATCCTATACTTTTCTTGAATTAATTGAACTCACTTTATTTGTTTCTGTAATTTTTCGTAATTCTAACGCACTAAATTTGTTCTTTCTGTAAATTCTTTTTTTCCGTTATTCCACAAATATATGAAATTTCACTTATACTCATTTACATAACTATTGAACTATTAAATTTTATTTGGATTAACTGAGTAACTCAAGTCCTTTTGGAGATGATCTTTTATAAATTTTATAACCTGCAACGATAATTGGTACGCTTGCCAAGAGTCTAACAATTTTTATGAAGGCTTGATGTTGATGGACAGGAGTATGATAGATGCAGTCAGTGGAGGCGCTTTGATGGACAATACTCCTCTTGCTACAAGACAGTTGATTTCGAACATGGCAGCCAACTATCAACAATTTGGTACTAGAAGTGTTGCAACACCCAAGGGTACTACAAATGAAGTTTCTTTTTCTATGGTTGCTGATAATCAGAGGTTGGAGAATAAATTGACAAAGTTGACATCCCTTGTAAGACAACTTGCTATTGGTCAACAACAGAATGTGATGGCAGTCAATCAACCAAGGTTGTGTGGTATCTGTTGTGCACTTGATCATCCAACAGATTCATGTGCCACTCTCTAAGAAATAGAACAAGTTGTTGCAGTTTCTACCATACAACCTGGATAGTCATTCAGACCTCAACAACAGTATAATCCTTTCTCCAACACTTATAATCCTGGTTGGAGAGGTCATCTGAAGAGATCATCTAAATTTGAGGTATGGTCCTAGTGCACAACACCAACAGCAGACACAACAACAACAATCATTCAGACCTCAACAACTGCTATATCAACCTTCCTCCAGCAAATACCAAGCTCCCTAGTTCAGACAATAGCCACAATTCCAACAGCCTACACCTACACCTGCACAACCTGTGCAGACCAGTTCTGGACCTTCTTTGGAGGAATTGATGAAGCAAATGGAAACCAGCAACATCCAGTTTCAACAAAATGTTAGTGCCACCATCCAAGACCTGCAGACTCAAATTGGACAGTTAGCTATATTGGATTTAAAGGAAGCTACAAGAAGATTGAAGCAAGGATGACTTGAAGTTTTAGCTTTTTACATGCAATCATTTTAATGGTATTTGTAATTATCTAAGTGGCTCAAGTTTATTTCCTTATGATCCTTCATTGCATTTGCATTCTCATGCTCATGCATACATGTCTTTGATTAATAAACTAAGGTTTTTAAATGAATTTTCAAAGTTCATGTTCTCATGGTTGAAGTTTTTGAAAAATGAAAACTTGTTGTTTTAATCGATTACTTGGTATTGTAATCGATTACATGCTTTCGTTTTAAATCTGGAAAAGCCATGAAGAACACATTAATCGATTACTGTGTTCTTGTAATCGATTACATAGTGTTAAATGAAATTCATGCATTGTTGATTTAATCGATTACCATTAATTGTAATCGATTACATAGGCTATATCTGAAAAACATGATGTGTTGCTTTAATCGATTATCATGAATCGTAATCGATTACATAAGCCTATTGAAAAAATATGCTTTGCTGCTTTAATCGATTACTTGTCGTTATAATCGATTATTATGTTCATAAACATTTTCCAGAAAGCTTATGAACAGTTTAATCGATTAAATAGTGTATTAATCGATTATATTTGTTAAATTAATCGATTACACTTGTGATTTAATCGATTACATTCTGTTAAATTTGTTTTTCTATAAATAGCTTATGGGTCTATTGTTTTGCAACGTTCTAGAAATCAATTCTACGAAATATCCAATACTCCCAAAGCTTTAGAATCTGAGAAAGAGTTCGTTCTTAGTGAAAAACAATCTTCATCTAAACATAGGATTCACAATTGATTGATGATGAAGTTTTAAGCAAGGTTTTAAACAAAGGTCTTCAAGAAATTTGTTCTCTACATTCATGCATTCAAACTCAGTTTGATTGTTAGTGTTCATTTCATTCATTTGCTGAGGATCATGAGGTGATATCTTTCTTGAACTCAAGACTATGTTAGTTTTTTTGTTTGTTTAAAAGTTTGTTTTGTTTTCTAAAAACAAATAGTTTCTTTAAAGTTGTTTCTGGAAAGGATAGAACTGAGTAGTGTTCTCAGGTTTTTGATCTTAAGAAATCTATAGGGTTTAAATTTTATATCTTTGTCTAGGTTTGACAAGGGAGATCTGTTGTAAAAGCTTGTAAAGAATAATATTTGCTTTTATGGAATCTCTAACCAAGAGTTTGTTGGAAGTCATTGGATGTAGCCTCCAAGGTTGTGAGGTGAACCAGTATAGATCGTTGAGTTATTTATTCTAAGTCTGTTCATTTCTCATTGTTTGTTTTTGGGTGATCAAGAAATTATCAACAAGATTTATTTTCTTGCCTTACTTGAATTCCAAGGGTGATCTTGGTTGGAAGAAAGGTTCTGATTTTAAAAGATTTTAAGTGATATGATTCTAATTACATATTCTGCAAATTGTTTTAAGTAAAATTTTAAATTCCTGGTCTAAACCAATTCACCCCCCTTGGTTTATTTAAAGTGTGCTCATTGTATCTTCAATTGATATCAGAGCTGTTCTTGAAAATTATTTAAGATCACTTTCTTTTCAAAGAAAATGAATACAAATCAAAATAACTTTTAGAAAGGGAGCTTCTCTCAATCGTCCACTGATGTTTGAGGGTGAGCATTTTAGTTTTTGGAAAAATTGAATGCAAATCTTTATTCAATCCAATGATCCTAGAGCTTGGAATGCCATTGAGAAAGGTCCTTTAGTTCCAATAAGAATAGTTGATAACAAATTGATTCCCAAAGAATGGGATGATATGTTAGATGCAAAAAAAAGAGTTGTCCAATATGATTTTAAAGCTAAAAACATGATTACATCTATTTTGTCTTCTGATGAATTTTTTAGAACTATGAGATGCAGAAGTGCAAAAGAAATGTGGGAGATGTTAGAAGTAACTTATGAAGGAAAAGATGAAGTAAGGAGATCAAGGAAGCATACCTTGATTCATGAATATGAAATGTTCAAGATGAGCAATACTGAAAACATATCTCAGTTCACACATATTGTCAATCATCTTCTTGGTTTTGGAAAAACATTTGATGCTGAGGAATTAAACATCAAAATACTAAAGTGTCTAACAAGACCTTAGCAACCAAAAGTCACAGCAATCAAGGAATCCAAAGATTTATCCAATATGTCCATGGCTGCACTGTTTGGTAAGCTACTTGAATATGAACTTGAAATGTCACAACTAGCCAATGCAGAAGATGCAAAAAAAAAAAAAACATCAAAGCATAACTTTGAAAGTTGCATCCTCTAAAGTTGAGAAAGAAGAAGATTCAAGTGAAGAAGATGAAGATGACAACATGAATCTAATTGTTAAAAAGTTCAGCAAATTCATGAGAAGGAACAAGAACAGAAAGTTCACAAAGTTCAACAAGAAAAATGACAACAACACCAACACCTCTACCAACTTTACTTGCTTCGAATGTGGAAAGTCTGGACACATCAAATCTGAATGTCCAATATTCTTGAAGAAGCAACAAGGTGGGAGGAAGATAAAAAAAAGGAAGGAAAGACAAAGAAGGCATACATTGCATGGGAAAATAATGAATCAACTACTTCCGAATCAGCTAGTGAAGATGAAGAAGAAGCTAATGTTTGTCTTACTTCAACAATAAGTGATGATGAAGAATTCTCTAGTGCTGAATCTGAGTTAAATTCTGAATATGATAATATAGTTGATGCTTTCCATGAAATGCATGATGAGGCTAAAAAACTAGCAAAGTCAAACAATAAGCTGAAAGGAGATCTAAGATGGCACATCATCAAACTTGTAGAAATGCAAAGTGAACTTTGTAAAATTGAAAGAAGAAAATGAAAAACTCCTTTCAAGTTACAAAGTTAATGGGTGCACATGTACATCTTCATCTTCTAAGCTAGATAAATGCAATATGTTACAAAACTCATCTCTCTTATGTCACGTTTTCACATTCCAAGGAACATTTGAGGTGCTCAAAAATTGATTTTTGAAAAATAAAAAATTTAAATTTAGTCCTTGAATACAAAAAGTACGACAAATTAGTCATGCAAATAATTTAATAACAAATTGGTTCCTAAATTTTACAACTTATTGTCAAATTGGTCTTCCAAAAATACAATTTAATGTCAAGTTGGTCCCTAAACATTACAATTTAATGACAAAATGGTCTCACAAATTTAAGGAGGGGATTAATTTGTCATATTTTTTGCACATTCAAGAACTAAATTTTGTATTTTTTTTATCTTTCATAGACCAATTAGTCATTGCAACACAATGTTGAAGACCAATATGATTATTTGTCCTATGTTGTTTATTTCTATTTAGTTTGTACTATATTAGTTTTTATTTATTTTTATTTAATTAAGTTTGGCTTCTTTAAAGATTAAGTAAATTTAGACCCATTATTAATTTATCGAGAAATGTTAATAACACACTCTTTTGAACATATTTTTTTATTGGTTGACATTTCTTGAAAATTACAAAAGATACAGGATCCTACCTCATATTTAATGCCTCTCATATTTTTTTAATTTTCAATAAGTTTCAACCAATTGATAGAGTGTATGTTGAAAAGAGTGTTTTGATAGCACTCATCTAATTTATTTTAGGATAAATAGTCATTTTCGTCTTTGAATGTGTAAAGCACTGATAAATCTGTCCCTGAAAGATGAAAATTCAAATTTTTGTCCCTGAAAGTGAAAAAGTGTGACAAATATATCCCTCCGTTAACTTTCGTCTGTTATCGTTAATATTCATGGACGAATTTATCAGCGCACTACACATTCAAGGATGAATTTGTCAGCCCTCTACCTAAAATATAATTTAATCTTCATATTTTATCCTTTTTAATCATTGTAAGCATAACATTACAATAAACACTTAAAAAAATAAAAAAAACAAACATAAGTTAAAACAAATATTATAATATGCATAATTATGAAATCATTATTTATATTTTGTAACACCCCGTAGGCCTCCGGTGCGTTATCATTAATAATATCAGTTTAGTGTTTTATCAACAGAAAATATTACTCAGCGGAAGTATCGAATCGTTTTTCTTGATTCATTATGTATGGAATTATCATCATGAAGACAGATAGTCGCATAAAACATGAATTCATATTTTTACTGATCCAGTTTCTCATACAAACCAATAGCATATAATTAAATATCCACAGAACTCTCAGGAGGTAATATACATCATATCATTAACAGTCCTGTATATACATACACATCAATGTCTTCACCACACAGTGGTGATACAAAAGAAGAGTTACCCTCACAGAGGGTTTACAAACTGTACAGCCCTTTCTCAGGGTACAAA
>PYAF01001054.1:0-32191 GCA_007407185.1 Glycine tomentella
TATATTATCTCACCCCGTGTGGGGTTTATGTGGTTTCAGGTGAACCATCAGGACGAGAAGAGCAGTCTCAGGGCAAGAGGCCCATCAGAGACTAGGCTGCCTAGTTGAGGAGCAGTATAGAGAGCTTGAGGGCTCCATTTTGATGTATTTTGTTATAGTTCTGTATACCCCTTCTGAGGGATTATATTCTTTTGTAGCATTGTGTGTGGTGTGAACCTGAGATGTATATATTATACAGAACTTGATTATTATGTATATGAGACTTTCCCCTGAGTACATGTGTATGTTTATATTGTTGTTACTCTGCCTAAAGCTTTGTTATCTGTCTTATTATGTTGAGTTTGATAAACTGGATCAGCAGGGGCGTGATGTTATGATTCTATTATGTGTTTCCATACATAATGTATCAAGAAAACGATCCTATGTTTCTGCTAAACTGTAATTTGATATTTTATACGCAAATCTGATATTATTAATGATAACACGTCGGAGGCCTACGGGGTGTTACAGTTAGGGTAATTAAACTGGCGTTCGGTGAGAAGTGGATTGTTTCGAGATGGGTGGCAATCACAACTGCCTTAACGACCATATTTCACAGGGTCATAAACAGCTTGATGCTGATGTTATTGCTTCAATTGTAGTAGGTACATGTGTTTAAAATTTCCTTTGTATGTGTTGAATGATGGTTAAATTTAATGTGAATGATACTTTTGCATTGTTAAGAATGATCAAGGAGGAACTGTCTGTGTCGATTGCATTGGTTCGGGAAAGGATCACCCATACATTTGTATTCAGAGTTTCATATCGTAAGGCCTGGTTTGGGAAGCAGAAAGCAATGGCAATGATTTACAGGAATTGGGAAGAATCATATGCATTTTTGCCCAGGTGGTGTGGCTACATGCTTCGTTTTTCACCAGGTTCTTTTTATGATATTCAAACCAATGATTATTTTGTGGCAAATCGACTGAAACGGGGAAAACGTGTGTTTCATCGCATGTTCTGGATGTTTGGACAGTGTTGCCAAGCATTTAATTTTTGCAAATCAATGATTCAGATTGATGACACTCATTTGTATGGGAAGTATACAGGGAAATTGTTGATTGCCACAACCCAGGATGCCAACAACGAATGTCTACCATTGGCATTTGCCATAGTCGAGGGGGAGACCTTGGAAGCCTGGTCATACTTTCTTGCTAACACTCATTTGCACGTTACTCAAAGGCAAAACATTTGTCTCATTTCAAATAGGCACCGAAGCATACTATCTGCTGTGGCGAATCATGCTGGTTGACAACCCCCTTATGCTCATCACATGTTTTGCCTCCGTCATATTGCCAGTAATTTTAATCAAAAGTTCAGAAATCAACGCTTGAAGAAGACGCTGATGAATTTAGGTATGGTTAACAATTATGTGATTATATTAAAATATTTCATGTGTAAGTAGATTAGTGTTAATGATTGTTTTGCAGGTTATACTCCCTGTATGATTGATTTTGAGGTGGCGTTAGCACGATTTCGTGATAGCAGCCCTAAGGTTGCAGAATGGATTGATAGCATCCCCAAGGAAAAGTGGACACGTGCATATGATGTAGAGGGGAGGAGATTTGGCCATATGACGACAAACTTGTCTGAATCAGTCAACAGGGTGTTGAAGGGAGCAAGAAACATGCCTATAACTGCTTTGGTGAAACACACGTATAGCAGATCGGTTGAATATTTTGTAACGAGGGGTCAGGCGGCTATTTCATAAGTTGAGTCTTCAACGCGACATTGCAGAAATGTGATTGATGCTATGAGGCATAACCAGACCGTTGCTACAGGCCACAACGTACGCACATATAATCTTGATCAAACACAATTTGAGGTGGAGAAGGGCTGCGAGAGGTCATATTCAGTCAACCTTGGACAACGACTTTGTCAATCTGGCAAGTTTAAGGCCTTCAGATACCCATGTAGTCACGCCGCAGCTGCTGCTTTACATGTTCGTCAAAATCCTTTTCAGTATGTGGATAATGTGTTCCTCGTAAGTAATTTGGTGCAGGCTTATGCAATCCCATGGCAGCCAATTGGTAATGAAGGTGTCATTCCACCGAGTGACGGTCCAGTTATCATACCCAACAGGGAAATGTTGCGTGGAAAGGGTCGTCCAAAGGCGACCAGAATTCGTAACGAAATGGACGAAGTCGAAATCAGTCAAAGACGCACCAGATGCGGAATTTGCAAGGCTGTTGGACATAATCGGAGAGCTTGTCCTAATCGTCGTGTTGTTTCATGATTTTAGGGTCATGTTTGTAATATTAGCTGTATGAAAATGTTTTGTATTTTAGGGGATGACATATTGTTTCAGACTATGTTTAGCATTTCATAATCTTCATCAATTCGTATAACAAAGTTGTTTGAAAACACGTTTAACATATGGAGATAAGAAAATAACAACATTAATTAAGAAAATAACAACACTAATCAACACCATCACTTGAAATAATAACAACAATTCAAATAACTACACATATGGACATAAGAAAATAACAACACAAATTAACAGTTTCACATATCTTGTGTGGCACATATGTCTTCTTCCAATTCGGCTATGGGTTTGCTAAAAACAGCTAAGATGTGTATTTGAAAAAAACGTTTCCAATAGTTGGATTCAGCTAACACCTTCAAGATGTCTGCATCGCTTAGCAACTCTTTTATGTGATATTCGATTGTGTTGTCTGAATAAGCATGATGCGTTGGTTGTCTAAAAAATAGTTTTCTTACCACCTGTGACTTGTGAATTCCATAAGGGGGAAGCCCAACAGGCGCAACTTGCTTGATTAGATCCTTCAGTGTTTCAATGTTGCAGCCTGAAGGAATGTCAAATCTGATTGGATTTGTTCCAGTGAATGCATATCCCACAAAATCTCCTTGTCGTGGTATGTTTCACTTGCCGTTGTAATATAACATTGCATCATGTGTTGGGACGATGGTGGATTGAAGTAGGCTGAATATACCCTCAGGTGTTATGCTTATGGTGCATAATATTTCTATAGGGCCAACGCTCGACATTTGTTCATTGCACATTAACATTACACAAATATCGTTATCATTGGTAAGTTGAAAAGATGAAAAAAATATTGATGACCTGCATGTAGGCTTGGCTGTCTGTAGTAGATTTCATCAACAAAATGGTCACTGCTTATCATAAGGGTGTCGCTCATCCTACGCTTCAATATTTCAAAAGAACATTGATCGGGAACCCGCATTGGTATTGGAGAGGGACATTCAAAATAAACACCGCTTTCGTTATGTTTCATCGATCCATTTGGATAAATGAAGACTAATTTTGAGTTAGCAATCATTTGGCTGCTTGTTTCTGCTAAGAATGCCATAGTATTTAGATTGAGGGAGTTACGGAGGCAAGTATTCAGATTGAGGGATTTGTGGATGCAATTTGTGTGGGATGGTCAATGACACCCAAATGTAGGTGTGACCCCCTTTTCTATCACGCCTAACTTGGGCGTCTTCAGTGACGCCTCCATTTGTTGGGCATGTCCAGTCACGCCCTAGTTGAGCGTGTTCAGTGACGCCTCCATTTGCTGGGCGTGTCCAATCACGCCCTATTTGAGGGTGTTCAGTGATGCCTTTATCTGCCAACAAGTAAGTTATTTGTCAATGCCTCATTTGCGAGCTGTATTGCTCTTAATGAGGGTTGCAGGTTATTTGTCGATGCCTGATGGTCTTTCTTAAGTCTCTAATGACGATCCTTATATTGCATTTTAAGCTAAACAAGTTAACAAGTTAACCAAAAACAAATTGGTGTAGGAAGTGCATAAAACTATTATAGATCGGGCAACACCCGTCTACCACGTTGTCGAGAAGATCCTACTTGAGGAGGGGCAGCCTGAGGAGGGGATGCTTGGGAAGGCCCTACATCCGAAGGGGCTGCATATACAAATGGGCAAGCAGTCATCGGATCCTGTGATGCTAGGCGGGGATAATCAGGAGGTGGGGTGACATATTCTCCATGTTCTGTCTAATCTCCTTGATGATTCGAACTAAAATTAACCAGCCTATGAAGGTCCTCATCAATCCAGTCCGAACCAGGAACGTCAGTACTAGTCCCACACTACATTGATGCCATGGCTAAAGTTAGGGCATAATACACATGTTGTGACTCGTAGTCTGACGGTGGAGGCATGTCACTGTGTGTACTGAACCCCTGATAGCCCATATCCGACTGCTGAGAAGACTAGTAATAGAAAGCCTGATTATCGTACGTGGGTCCTATCAATTGAGGCCTATAACAACCATTAACGCGAGGCCTGGGAGCTCCTATAGGCTCGGGAACATGGGGCATGACTTTCCGATGACGCTCTAGTCCGTGTCCTTCACGACGCCCACGGGGAACATCCACATACACCTGTGGCTCATGCTGAAGCTGTGATGCGGGTGCATGTGGGTCTGGCTCCTCCAACCGACAGCTCTGTCGAAACATGGACATAATGCGACCAACCTCCTCGTGCAAGTAATCCATGCTGAATCCAGGCCACTCCTGGTTGCCACTGGAACAATACAACATCTCTAGTCCATCAAACTACAAATTACACAACAAATTCATTAGTCCAGACAATAACGCCATGAAAATGAAAATTAGTTTACAAATTAAATTTAAATAACACTTACACCACGACCCATCGTCGCAGCCATCTTAGTGATGTGTCGTTTCCCGTTCTCCTTGTAACAAACCATGTACTCATGGTTTAGTGACATGAGCCCAGTCAGTTGGGGGAGCAGCTCTATGTGTTGGTCCCTGCTACCCCAACGACGGATAAAGGGTCGGAGCTAACGACTCCAATTATCCATTTGTTTTCCTCGCAGGGATAGGTCATGCACGCCCTTCAACTTTCTTGGCCTTTGAGGGATGGGTTGATCCCTTCCAAATTGTCGCATGTATCGGTCAGAATGAGAATATTCAACTATGTGGAAGCATATAATTGGAGTACTAACCATCCACAACAGTCGCTCCTGCTCAGTTGCGCCAAGGAAGTGATAGCCTGCATATGGTTGCTAAACCACCTGAACAAAAAAATTAAACACACAATTAGGAAAGGACGATGATTACAAAAAATGCAAATTATCCGAGTCAAACGACCAAAAATTATGTAAATAACAACACTATCTGATCCCAAGCAAGGGAATCTAATGTTAGCTGATACCAGGGAAGGTCGTTTGGACGAAACCTCCCTAAAGCATTAAACCTAATTTGAAAATAAATCACATTAGACTACTTATAAAAAGACTCATCAATAGCTACATAATAAAAGAAAATAAAAACGCATACCTGTGGCCGTAATGCCACTCCTGGTGAGTAGGCTGAGGTATAGCTGGAGCAATGGGTGGGAATCTGAGCCACGCTCATATCTGCAGAAGCACGTGACACCCACCAATGTCACTGCTATCTGGATCTGTGCACTCGCACATTTGTCTAAATAAATGTGCGAGGACCGCAGATCCCCGGCTATACCTGGCTATATCTGTCATGTCCCCTGCCAGCAAAGGGACATAGCGACAACCGACAGTGCTTCCGTCGAATCTGTCAGGTAGAAGTCATGCTCCAATCATACGCGCGATGTGAGCCTTCGTAAACCTTATGACTTCAACCAATTCCCCTCCCACCTCACCCAAGTGCATATAATTCCTATCAAAGTAGGGCAGGCGCAGGAATCCTCCTCTTAGCTCAGCCTCCTGAGCAGGATGACCAAAGACCTCCTCGATGAGGATGGGCCAGTTGTCATACGTCACTTCGGTGACGATGTTATCATCACTACCTAAACCTAATATACCAGCCACGTCTTCCAACATGATGGTCATCTCTCCCTGTGGCATGTGAAACGTATGTGTCTCTGGTTTCCACCGCTCAACCAAAGCACTGATCAGTGCAGGATCGATATGAAGTGAAGTTAAAAAAAATTATTAATGCGTATGTAAACATATAAATAAAACACATTTATAGGAATTACTTCCTGTGTATCATTCTTTAATTACAAAATTTATACCTGAATATGTCGCATGCGTGCGATATGTAAGAATCCTGCCTGCCCTAACATCACCGCAACGATTGCAGGAATATAGTCGCAGTCTGGACCCCTTGAAATCTTATCATGCCTCGCCTTTAACACACGACATTTGTCCTCGTTCCACACAGCCTGTGAAACGTGAGTTCTCTGGATACGCCTCCGCAAAACCCCCCATTTATACGGGGAAGGCACAACATGGGTCGTCGGATCCATTACGTGACCCTCGTCATCCGATCCAGACCGTGAAGACACCGAAGATGATGAATCAGTCATCTATGAGACTATTTTAATATAATCAAAAGAATATTATAGTTAATAAATAAAAGTCTTGTAATGTGCTAGCAATACAAATAAATAACCTAAACCCTAAAATGAACTATTTAAATTTAATAAAAAAAATTATTTGAAAAATTATTCTTCAAATAATTTTTTTTATTAAATTTAAGTAGTTCAGTTTAAGGTTTAGGTTATTTATTTGTATTGTAATTTAATTACAAGTCTAAACATTATTCCCTAGGGTTAGTGATTTTCTACAATCCTATAAGCCTTAAATATTGTACTTTACCACTATACCTTAAACTAATCTAAATCCTATAACCTAAGATCTAACAGTTTTCTACAACACAAAATAAATCATATGCCTTTAACAATTTTAAAAATCAACAACATAATATATTAAATAAAACTCATAATTAATAAATTAACTTACTTAAATCAACAAAATAATATATTAAATATAACTCATAATTAATAGATAAATTAACTTACTTGTTGGCAGAGTTTCGCTGCTGAAAATCCAAGAGAGGTGTGCCTCAAAACTTTTAGAGAGAAGGCATAACACTTTTAGAGAGAAGACAAAGAACGTTTAGAGAGAAGTCAGAGAACCTTTTAGAGAAAAGGCGCAAAAGTAAAAAGTGAGTGAATAGTAAAAATCCTGGAGCATTTATACATGTTGGTCACGCCCAGAACCAGACGTGACTGCCCCCCTAGTCACGCCTGGTTCAGTCAGGCCCAGTTCTAGGCGTGACCAACTGCCCCAGATTTATAAATAATTTTTGGACCGTCCCAAATTGGTACTTTTTTTTATTTAAATTGTATTATTTAGGTTCTTTTACCAACTTTTATAAATTTAAATCCATCATATTGTAAATATTAGTCCAGAGTTAATTCAAACTTTTTCATTACTTTATACTACTATGATCAAGAAAGACTCAATTATTTTACTTTGAAGATAAGAAATTGTAATTTAATTATCCGGAAAATATTTTTAATATTATTTGTAATGAGGAAATTTAATTAAATAATTTAAAATGTAATTAAAACTGGTTAGGGGTTTGAGAGGTCAACAAAAGTTGCATTCAGTATTCAATATTTTCTATTAGTTATATGTCCTCATCAAACAAAGTTCTCAGATGTGATTAAAGATTGACCATATTTATAAAACATATGTAGTCAAATAAATCGAATGTGAGGAATTGGATATCCGATATCCCGACGGCGACTATTCCGCCTCAAAGAATGGCTTTAAAGCCTCCCGCTAAATCCTCGGTCTAAACTATATACGTGTTTATATCGTTTTCAAAGTCCCACCATTTTTTCTTTTCATGTCAAATTCAGAGGAAAAAATGACGTTTTTCTTACAAAGAATAATTCTCCAACTATGCGTACCTTTTTTTAAAAAAATTAATTTAAATGGTGTCCCACTATATAGAAGAGAAAGACTTTCAACTCAAAGTACACTTATACAGAATTTAAATTTGTCCTACCTCAAACAAATAATTAACAAGGAACCAAACATGTATTTTTGTCGCATATAATATCTTATTTTGTAACAAAGCATTGATGCTATACTAATCTGGCCTTAATCCCATACTTTCCAAAGGGATTGTTCATACAGAAAGTCGGGCAAACACAGCAAGGGAGACAATGCAGTTGTTGGGCTTGCATACTTTCTCGAATGTAACTGGTGCTGTTGTAGTTATCTTGTATCAGTATTTTTTATCTTGATTGATAGAGAATCTTAATAGATAGTGTGCTTCTGCCGACATAGAAAGTATATACTTTTGAATTGATTCAAATTACATATCTCTTCAAAATTTAAAATTGCGTCTAATTTTTTCTCTTGGATTACAAATGAGTGAATAGCTTATAGAATTCATGAAATATTGATCGATTCTTTACATCTATAAGGGTATGTATCTCTGGCTGGATAAGGATAGTGTAATGTGTATGTCTTCTATATTTTATATAGAATTTGCTCACTTCACGATCAGACAAACGTGTGTTGACGTACTTACACGTTACAATTTTGAGGACTGAAATGAATATTCACTTAAGAAATGTCTCGGTGTTCTTTACAGCTGGTCATTCATTTAAAAACACTTTATTATTTATTAAATTGCATTGTAATATTCCATTGATTGGCAAAAATTATGGATAGGTAGCGATAATTAAAAAATATATAAAATTCAGAAATGCAATTGGGTACATACAGCCTATGTGGCAAAATTAAGAGTCAAAACACTGTTTTAATTATGCAGGTGCAGCTTCCCCCAATTCAAACTAAGCACAACCTTTGCCTTTGTCTCCTTTTCTACGTATAAAATACCTGTCACATCCATAATTTTTTTGTTATATAACGAATAAAGATCGCTTAGCTTTTCTAATTTTACTTTTTGAGTAAACTTCCGAACAACTGTAGAATAGGATACCAATCTATTTGGAAGACGCAATGGTCCAAGTAAAGAAAAGCGTGTCTTAGTTTTGGTTACAAGTTTTGTTATTATTATCATTTTTTATGATTAATTCAATACGGAATCAGCTTTGAGAATAGCGTGTCATCATTTCTCGAGTATTATGTTTCCTTGCTGACCGAGAGATGCTTCTTTACGATATGCTATCTTTCTTTGATTCATGATAGCAATAAAATTTATTCTCTGCACATTGTTGGTCTCCGTATTTCAGAAAAAATAAAAGAAAAAAAACACTCAGCTCATACATTCCTTCTTCTCCCTTATCCTTTTTCATCTTCCTTTCTTTGCAACGAACAATAAAGGATTTTGAAAAAGTAGCGTTGACGATTAGTGAGTGTTTTGTGTTCTCATCTCTGCAACGTGTTCGGATTCCTGATAACACAAACCATGGCTGAATCATTTCTCTTCAGCATCGCTGAGTCTCTCATAACAAAGCTTGCTTCTCATGCTTTCCAAGAAGCTTCTCGGGTGGTGGGTTTGTACGACCATCTCCGAGACCTTCAAAAGACTCTCTCATTTGTCAAGGCAGTGCTGTTAGATGCTGAGCAAAAGCAGGAGCATAACCATGAGCTGCAGGAATGGCTGAGGCAGCTCAAAACTGTCTTCTATGATGCCGAAGATGTGCTCGATGAATTTGAGTGCCAAACACTGCGAGAGCAAGTGGTCAAAGCTCATGGTACCATCAAAGACGAGATAAGCCACTTCTTCTCAAGTTCTAATCCACTTCTTTTTCGTTCCAAAATGGCTCAACAAATCGAAGATGTCAGCAAGAGGCTAGACACGGTTGCAGATGATAGGCATAAGTTTGGTCTTCAAACAAATGATGTTGATCGACGTGTTGTGCATCGGAGAGAAATGACACACTCCCGTGTGAGTGATTCAGATGTGATAGGAAGGGAACATGATAAAGAAAAGATCATAGAGCTTTTGATGCAGCAGAATCCCAATGATGATGATAAAAGTCTCTCTGTTATCCCCATTGTGGGGATTGGAGGCTTGGGAAAAACTACACTTGCAAAGTTTGTGTTTAATGATAAGAGGATAGATGAGTGTTTCACATTGAAGATGTGGGTGTGTGTTTCTGATGACTTTGACATTAACCAACTCATTATCAAAATCGTCAATTCTGCTAATGTTGCTGATGCTCCTCTTCGCCAACAGAATTTCAACATGGTCGATCTGGAGCAATCACTAAATCAATTGACAAACACACTTGCCGATCAAAAATTCTTACTTGTCTTGGATGACGTATGGAATGATGACCGTGTTAAATGGGTTGAGCTGAGGAATTTAATACAAGTAGGGTCTGCTGCAGGAGGTAAAATTCTAGTGACTACACGTAGTCCTTCCATTGCTTCCATGATGGGCACTGTTACCTCTCACTATTTACAAGGTCTCTCTATGTAGGATTCATTGTCTCTTTTTGTCAAATGGGCATTTAAAGAAGGCGAAGAGGGAAAACATCCTCATTTGCTAAATATTGGGAAAGAAATTGTGAAAAAATGCAGAGGGGTTCCATTGGCTGTGAGAACATTGGGGAGTTTACTTTTTTCAAAATCTGAGGCAAATGATTGGGAATATGTGAGAGACAATGAAATTTGGAATTTGCCACAAAAAAAATATGACATTTTACCTGCACTTAAATTAAGTTATGATTTCTTGCCGTCCTACTTGAGGCAATGTTTTGCATTGTTTTCCCTTTTTCCAAAGGATTATTGGTTCATTAGTGAAGAGGTAATTAGGCTTTGGGTGGCACTTGGTCTCCTTGCATCACCTAGAAAGAATGAGACATCGGAAGATGTTGCCAAACAGTATCTGGATGAATTACTGTGTAGATCTTTCCTTCAAGATTTTTTCAACATGAGCACTATTTATGAGTTTAAAATACATGATTTGGTGCATGATCTTGCTCTGTTTGTTGCAAAAGATGAGTGTCTACTTATAAATTCCCACATTCAAAATATTCCTGAGAATATCCGGCACTTATCTTTTGCTGAATACAATTTTCTTGGAAATTCATTCACCTCAAAATCGGTAGCTGTGAGAACTATAATGTTTCCAAATGGTGCAGAAGGAGCCAACATTGAAGCTTTGCTAAATACTTGTGTGTCAAAGTTCAAATTATTGCGAGTTTTGAATTTAAGTGATTCGACATGCAACTCTTTGCCACGTTCCATTGGTAAGTTGAAACACTTGAGATATTTCAGCATTGCGAGAAATTGCAATATCAAGAGACTCCCCAATTCTATTTGCAAGCTCCAAAATTTGCAAATGTTGAGTGTTCAGGGATGCGTGGAGCTGGAGGCATTGCCCAAAGGATTAAGAAAATTGATTAGTCTTCGGCATTTGGGGATAACTACAAAGCAACCTGTTTTGCCTTACAGTGAGATTACCAACTTGATCTCGCTTGCATATTTGCCTATTGTATCAAGCCATAATATGGAGTCTATCTTTGGAGGGGTGAAGTTCCCTTCTCTTAAAACATTGAGTGTTGCTGAATGTGATAGTCTGAAGTCTATGCCACTGGATGTTACAAATTTTCCTGAATTAGAAACTCTGGCTGTTAATTTCTGTGCTAATCTGGACTTGGATATGTGGAAGGACCACCATGAAGAACAAAACCCCAAGTTGAAGTTAAAACTTGTTTCACTCTCGGAGTTACCACATATGGTGGCCTTGCCTCAATGGCTTCAAGAAACTGCCAACTCCTTACAGACCTTGTTGATTGAACAGTGCGACAATCTTGAAATGCTTCCGGAGTGGCTGTCAACTCTGACTAATCTGAAAGTACTTCAAATATTAGGTTGTCCAAAGCTTATATCTCTCCCAGATAACATTCATCACCTCACCGCACTTGAAAAATTGCATATCGAAGGTTGCCCTGAATTATGCAAAAAATGTCAGCCCCATGTCGGTGAGTTTTGGTCCAAAATATCACATATCAAAGACGTCTACATTGAAGAGCAAGAAGAGGAATAGGAATGATTTATTGCCCTGGAGCTGCTTCTGCGTCATGGGAGAATCAATTCTCAGATTTCAATGTTGGATTTTTTTTCTTTTTTGTTCTTCACTCTTTTCCATTGTGTCCATCAAGTTAATGCATGCCTGTGTTTTTTTCCACCGCCTATTTTATGTTGTTCTTATTATTTTCTTGTTATTTTTATATTGCTATTTTGCTGCAGTATTTACTGTTATCTCCACTGCCTGTTATTTTTATACTGTTATCTCTCTGCAGAACGACTATACTTGGTGTTGTTTTAGCATTTTATAAATTTATTCTGTTAACATATATTTGGTGTTGTTGGTTCATATATAACATCAGTGTTATTATATTGGTTGGTTAGGACTAAAGTGTTCTTTCTTGGTTCATGATGTTGGTTCTTATCCCGTACACCAAAAAGAGTGGTTAATAAAATAAAAACAAAATAATTTGATAACTAACTAGCTAAACATGTAATCACCGAGGCACTTGGGATATTACACACTGCCACTTTGATAAATTATAATGCAAAAGACATCCACATATAATTAATATCCATTTTGGTAATTTTACGTTCAAAATTAATTTTTATAGTTATTTTTCATTTTTTTAGACAAAAGAACCTAAATAATACAATTTAAATAAAAAATTATCAATTTGGGGCGGTTTCGAAACTATTTACAAACCTGGGACAGTATGTCACGCCCAGAACTGGACATGACGACGTGACCTACTTGTATAAATGTTCCCGATTTTCACTTTTCCCTCATTTTTGATTGTTGCACCTTCTCTGTCCCCGGTTTTCACTTTTCTCGCATTTTTGATGGTTGCACCTTCTCTGTAAAAGTTCCAGAAGTGTGATGTGAGTGATTTTGCAGCACGAAGCTCTGCCAACAAGTAAGTTATTTGATTAATTGTGTATATTAGTTAATATGTTATATTATAAAATTGTTACTGACACGTGAAATTGTTAGTGTTTAGGGTTTAAAAACTAATTAAGGTCCGATCATTGATCTAATTAACGTAGTGGGTCATTGGATTAGTGGTCCAATAGGTGGATTAGTAATTGGTTCGATTTGACATAGTCTATATTAAAAATTTTAAAATTATATTATATATAAATATATAACTAACATTATTTGATTAAGAAAAATATATTCAAAAATTTAAAATAACAATTGAAGTATTAAAGTTGATAATAGAAGTAAAGTGTATTAATAATAAAAGAGAGTGTAAATAGAAACTAGTTAAATTAAAAACAAGTTCAATTTTTAATAACAAAATGAGCAAGAGGAGTACAAAAAGTGAAAAAGGGGGTACAAGAAGCAAATTGGCCCAAATATAAACCTAATTGCTAATGATATATATATATATATATATATATATATATATATGTTCGTAGTGTTTGTGCCTCACTCATCTCCATTTTTGCTTCCGCTTCCAGCTGCTTAAGTTCAATACTCCATCATATTCCTTTTCGTTTTAACATTGAAACATGAGGAATTGAAGAGTCATAACAAAACCTCGAAATCGAGTGTTGGCTAATAGGTCGTCGTGCTGGCTAGTGGCAGTGACGAGTGCGTGGCTAGAGTGCAGATGAGTGAAGGCTCGAGTGCTCAAGCTCAATAACTTCCACGCTGGCGATGGCGACGACAACGACGACCACAGAAAGTGTGAATGAAAGCCGAGGATGAGGAAGACGAAGAAGGGAAACTTGTGAATGGTTGCCGCTGCTGAGTCGTGTTGCAAAATTAATTTTAAGGATGCTCCAAACGGCGCCGTTTTGAGAATTTTTCTGTTCCTGCACTAACTCGATTTGGGTCACTAAAACCTACCGGGTCGTCGGGTTATATGAAAATCGGTCATGTTACACCGGTCCAAACCAGACCACTTGCATGACTGATTCAACGTTCAACTTGATCCGACTCTGCATATGATTCTCAATTCGGCCGATTTTCATAACTATACTATAAACATGTATTAACCTCGTTAAAATTTATTGGTCATTACAATAATTCTTAGATGAAGTTTGAATTGAGGAAAAAGAAATGAATAGAGAAAAAAGAATATTTAACATACACAGGAAAAAATGTGGCACTAGACTATTAATTACAATTTGTAGATATAATATTTATATTGAATAACTAGCAATAAATTATCATTTCTCTCACTCTCGTCCACATCACCATCACTCACATTTCCTCCTTACATTCATTGCTGACTCTCACTTTTGCTCTTTCTCACCTATCCCCTACTATTAAGCCAACTTTCGTCCTCGTTCAACTTGCTTAATTAAAAACACTTCACTCCCCCTTTATAAGAACCTTTTAGATGCGATGAAAAAATTTAATTAATAATTATTGTTAAGGTAACACCAAAAGAGTTCATAATTTTTTTACCAAAGCAAGAGAACTACGAGTGAATGAGAGAGAAAGAAAAATCAAACAACACAGTACCTTTTAGACACATTTGAATCCGTGGAGAGACCATTAGGAACAACTTCGATCTTGTCAACTAATTCATGATTTTGGAAATTGCTTGTTCGTCTTATTGATCCATGTACGAACTTGATTTTCCTTTGGGATGGAAAGGAAAATTTCAAATATGTGAAATTAGGAATGGATTGGGAGAACCTCACGAAGAGAAGAGGGAGATTTGTGAAATGCGATGAATTGGGGATTAATTAGGTGATGATAATGAGAAGAGAGAACGCAGTACGAAAAAAATTAGGAAAATAGGGGGATGGGTTTAACTGATGAAGAGACATGAATGAGTTTGTTGATAAATTTAGGGATACGAGAGTTATGGGGATTGAATATTAATTGACGGAAACTGTTTTAAATTGGTTAAAATTTTTATTTGATTTTAAAAAATTCTACTTGTTTTCAAAAATGCTACTAAGGATTTTTTAATATTGATTCTAAATGACTATGTAAAAAATGTTTTTTCCACTAGTGTCCCATCAATCTCCAAATTTGAAGTCTGAAAGTGTTGTTCCTCCATTTAGGGGATATTTGTTTAGTTTCCTTCTGGCAGTGTACGTATAAAATTAATAATAAATCATTTTATAAAATTTATTATTCATTAAATAATTATTTATAAGAAATTAACTATTTAAATAATTGTGTAAAAAAAATTCAGCGGGTCCTTTAATACATTTTTGAATCCATCGCTTTCTAGCTCCAATCTGTACGTATAGTTTGAGATTTTGAGGAAGAGTACTCTCTCACTTTAGTGTAATGACCAACCAAAAGTTAACCTAAATACAAGGTCTTCCTTAAAAGTGACCAAGCATATTGTTATATATAAGCCTTTTTTTATATGCAAAGTTTATTAAATGTGAATACTGGAAGAACTCAAAGTTTGCAGAAGATATGATTGTCAAACTATTACAACTAATTAAAAAGCATAATCAAATAAACCTTTGTACCATAAGAACAAATTCACCATTATATAGCCTGTGTTTATAAATCAGTCGGCCAGCCTCTGAAAGTACGTTGAATCCAAAGGATATCAAAGAGTTCCTTTGCAATGTCCGATCAAAGAGCTGCAAACAGAAACCCAAACATGCCCATATACTTTCTCAATATTAGAGCCTCATTAGAAATTAATTTCCACATACAGAAATGCTAACCAGCAAACATAACCATACGGAATTAATCCTAGCTAGTGTATTACCTAGAAAGACAACGCCACACTATCGAATAACGTACAAGTCACAATTCACAAAACCTGCCTCAATATATAAGAACAACGTAAAAAATAGAATATATAGAACTAGTGCAGCTTGAATTAATTAACGCCCTAAATCATGTTACGCAGTACCAGTACTTCCACGACCAATTTAAAATTAATCTGCATGAATTTAACAAGGCACGAGATTTCAGTATATACCAGCTATAACATACAAGGGTAAGCAAAATCCTCATCTTAGCATGCAGCTATAACTTGAATTTTTATGATATATATATATATATATATATATATATATATATATATAATATTTAAATGGCTTGATTTTGTGCATAGTAAACCCTCACCGAATTAGCTTTCCATATCTCTATTCGTCTTTGCTGTCCTTCTCTGCGACATTACTGACTTCACTTTTGCATAAAAAATGTTAACCATCTCAAATAAAAATCGTCTTCTCCAATCCTACTTCGAGTACCATTTTTCTTTACCCCACACTTGTAAATATGCTATTTAAATTGGCATCTCAATTAGAGGCTATGTTACACACCCCTATTGAATTACATAAGGAACAATTTCCACGAACCCATAAACCATGTCATAAGGATGGTACCACGCTCATTTTTCACCTCTTTAATTTTAATATTGTGGCAGACTGGTAGTCTACCAATTTGGCCTATAGTCCTCAGACTATCAAGATTCCATATGTCCACTGCACCCACCTTCTAAATCCATTAACCACTCCCACATTCCCTTCAATCTCCCTAAGTATCTAGAAACCAAAACTTTTTTTTAACCTTATTCAAAGGCATACAAGGTGAGTTTAATTTCTATGTATGGTTTTCATACTCAATATACAATTATTTGAGAATAAGGTATAGTATGAAAATCTTTATTATGTTTTTACATAACCCTTAAAAGTTTCCTCTTATTTTTAGTAGAAATTACTTATATCTTTTACAAAAGATAATCTTATTTGAATAATAAAGTTTTTCTAAATATTTAATAAAATTATATATTAAGGTCACATGTCAAATTAGAACAACTTTATATCAATAAATATATAAATTTGGTGAAAAATTCCCCTCTTCTTTATTCCTACATATATTGTATCCAAAATAATCCAATGAGTTCTATGTGAATCGTCTCTGTAAACATTATTTAAACACTTGTTATCAATTTTAAGATATATTATTGAATTATAAAAGCCATAAAAGGAGTTTGATTTTATATTTGCTTCAAAAATCTGGATTTTAGACATCCCACGTGTAAAAACCTTACAATTTCATACACGAAAGAGTAGTGGACAGATGAGAGAGCGAAATGCAGAATGGTACGTACGTGGATGATGCAGTAAAATATTACATTTATTTATTTATTTATTATACTTTGGTTTTACGGATAATGTTGAAGAATAGTATTTTTGGCACTCTAGTGTTTTGGTTGAAGAATATATGCACATGCAGACAAAAGAAGTGTCCACAGATCAGTGTTTCTACAGTTGCAGTACGTGTCCCCTCATTTATTTTTGGCAATTGTCATGAACCAATAAATAATAAAATAATATAAGAGGCTGTTCTAGCATCGTACATCAATTATTGACGTTGCAGTTATTTATTTATGGATGCTCCCAACACTGAGGGATTATCTAAGTGACGTGATACATCGGCTCTGCGTCTGGAATCTGCTCCTGTTTGGCTTCTTTGAATAATTATATATGAGATCAGATCTTTTGATAATTATACAATAGTAGGATATTATTAATTATTAATTATTAATTTTGGAATTTGAGTTAATTAGTTAATTATTTTTAATACAGAGTTTAGTTAAATTTCTACTACTTTTTTTGTTTTGTGTATGTATATGTAGGACATGCTTTTGCTATAATTTTATATCCTTATGCACAAGATTCATTGTATTTCTATATATATATATATATATATATATATATATATATATATATATATATGCAGGATGTCAGACTGGTACTACGTACATATCTTTTCAAGAGTTTCGTTTTCATATATTTTATGAGTAGAGATTTTTACACTGCTGCTAAACAATTTAAAAAATTTTAAATATATACAATTTTAAAGTAATTGTTAAAAAAAACTTACCATGTATAATAATCTAAGATTAAATAATAATAAAAAATACTTTACACTTTTAATATATTTTAATTACATCTTTTTAAATCAATAAAATTAAATAAAATAATGTGATTTTTGTATTTGAAGGAAAATATATATAACATTGCTTAGAATGTTAAAATACAGATTTTCATAATTCTACCTATAATAAAAGGTATCGCAAATGAACTGGATGAACAAGATTGAAGAGTGTCGACCAAATTTGGACTTTGATTTTCTCAATATTTTTTTTGGGCTCCAATAAGTTATTTTTATCCTTATAAAATATAGATTGAAAATTTGTCTAATTATTTTTAGTATTCTTTTTAACAATATTTTAATTTTGTTCGTAAAGTTTAAATTTAAGGTTTTATTTCAAAATTTGAGTTTAGTACAATGAAACCAACATAAATTGATATGTTGCAAAACTAATTTAAGAATAATTATATACAAATAGTCTTTAATTTTAAATATTTTATCGATATATTTTATTTTTCTCCCTCTCTTTCTTCTGTTACATCATATGCAAATGTTATTATATTTATATTTTTTCTTACTTTTATCTTAAGTGTTAGATAGGTTAATCAGTGTTGATAAAATATTTTTCTTACTTTAATAATAATTTAAAACCTAATGTTTCAATTTTGAAGAGCTGTCCTAAGTCTTAACCATATGACAAGCAGTGAAATGTCTCCTTTTAGATTTGGTTAGTTGAACTATATGCCCTAAGCCCTAACTCATTGAGACCCACAGATCGAGATAATAGATTTGTTAACATGAGGCTATTCTGTCGCCACGAGTTCCATCTTTTGAGTGTCTAATGAATTTTCCTCTTCGCACACATCCCACACCACGCGCGCGTGACCGTTCTTTTGTATTCTTGTCTTGCCCTAATTGCACACGTAAAAATAATGGAGAAGCACACCACGACACCTGTTAAACATGGATAGATTTTATTTTTGGGCAATAGATGTTTTTGCACCTTCTTTCCCCAACATCATCATGAAACCGGTGGTTTCTCAGTATACACAACGTGTTCTTGCATGTGCACTGGGTTTGGATAACTGCCATATTTCACAATCTCCCATTTTGCAATTGAAAAATGTTTCATGGACATTAAATTATTCATCAACACTTAGGAGGAAAATAGAAAAAAAGCAAATATAAGATGATAAGATTTAAAAATAATAAAATATTTAGAATAAATAATGATTCATATATCATATTAGTCTTTTCAGTTTGATGGTGTCTATATATTTACATTATTTGTACAAATGCTGCAAGAAGTAAGTTACAAGTAGTATGTCCTTATTTTAAATTATTATCTGTTCAATTTTTCAAACAAAATTCAAACGCGCAGCATATATAATGCTTGAAGTGTGCCCACCACTCCCTTATGATTGTATGAAAATCTAGGAGCTGCATAGGCCATATATAGTGGAAAATGATGAACATAGACTGTGTTTTTTGGAGTGTAAGAGTATGTAAAATAGAGACAAAAAGAAAAAAAATGATAAATATAAAAACAGGTGGATCGGAAATGAAATAAAAGAGAAAATAAATATATGATAATAATAACTCTTTTTAAATTAACAAAGTCCATCTAACTCCAAACTACTTTATCGCAAAAGTTTCGGAGTTTGTAATCTTGTCTAATTACTTTCCTATCTTATCATTTTACTTGATTGAAATGCTTATTTTACTCGTGCTTTGATGAAAAATGCTCTTTCAATTAGGAGATTTTCTAATTTTTCGGCTAAAAAGAAAATTGTCAGCTAAAATCTTGTGATGGTTGAAGGGTAAAGAACTTGGAACTCATGATCTTTAATTTATCTAATAATTAACTTTATCTACAATAATGATAAGATAACTAGTTTATTTGCTCTATAGTTAAGTAAAAATACTCAAGTCTATAGTAGACAGCTCCTATTAACTAGATCGTAGATTCGTAGTACATGTCTATAGTAGACAACTCCTACGTACGGCCGGGCTTATCAATTATTCAGGACATCAACGATAAATTTATTTTATCTTATGAAAATAAGACATGACTCATGAGTTTTTTTAAACTAATTTTAACAAGTTTTATGACATCAGCCCTTATAGAATAAGAGTTTATTGAATTAATATTTAATTAAATTATTTATCTCATTACATGGGTCTGAAAAGAATGTTCCGTGAGAAGTACTAAAAAAAACTATATTAACAGTGCTAATGAACACATAACCAATAAGTTAGGCAATGTCTATACAAGAAGCAATATGTAGTAAAATTAAAATCTTAATTATGCAATTTTTATAATAATTATTTTTTTAAAAGTATTAAACTATCATTTAACACGTGTATTGTTGAAATTTTCTAGATATATAAATTAATTAAAAAGTCTTCTATGAACAGGAATATTTATAAAATAATATACAGCATTACTAGTACTCCTTTCGATCGTTTTAATTTTGAAGAAAAAATCAGATGTTTCCTACACGTTCATTTTGCATACAAACTATCAACACGTACGGTTCATATATAGAAAATTTGATAGTTTCATACATACACCTTCTATTCTCCAACATAGAGAATTAGGCTGGGTTGACAACCTTACCTGCAAGTTAGATTCTGATTCTCCATATATTCGATCGGAATGATCCTGATCTGATTGGGACTTAAGCTTTGTTTGGGAGTTAGGAAGGAAAAGGAAGGAAAAAGATTTAAGGAGAAGGAAAGGAAGGAAAATGAGAGAATTTTTTTTTTCTTCATTTGGAAGTTAAAAATATATTGAGAGGGAAATGAAGAGTTAATAAGATACTTTTATAATTTTGTCATTGAATTGTGATTTAGTATTTAGTATTTTAATGTTTTATTAACACTGACTAGGGTAGGATAGTAATCTTATTAACACTGGCTGGGATAGGATAGTAATTTTATTACTTTTCCTTCTAAAAACCTCAAATATAGATAACAACAATTTTTAGACTTTAGAAAAATTTAAAGAAATTTTAAAAATTCTCAAATTATTTTTCTCAAAAATTAAAACTTTTAAATAAAAAAGATATTACTACTTAAATCTTTCATTTTTCTTTTTTTTATCTTTAAAATTTCTCCCTGAAATAAAACTTAGTTATTTGGTTGTGCTTCACATCCTCGTACCTGCATTGCATCATGATTTTAGGAGTATTCCTACTAGCTAGTTATAGAATGACCAGGTAGCTTGTGGCCCACGTTTGCCTTAGCCTCTGACCAGTGACCATGACTACTACCACTTGCATCTAAGGCTGACCATGATGCCAGTTTGTGATGAGTATTTTTTTTCGCTCTTACTTCACCTAAAATTATGATATATATATATATATATATATATATATATAATCATTTATTTGAATTTAAATTTCATCTGTTTCAAAACTTGATAACATATAACACAATATTAGGTAAACTTAATTTATAAACATAAATTAGAATCGAAGATCTTATACAAATTAATATTAATTATTCAAAACTCTCACCACCATGTCAATCCTAATGATTCTACTAATTAATATATTTATATGTTATGTAAACTATTATCTTTTATCTATCATACATAATTATTCAAAAAACTATACTCTTTAAAGAATATAATAGTATAATACATTGAATAGGACTGGGACAACCCAACAAGTTCACCCTCAAATTACATCAGATGTAATTTCTAAAATTTGAATCTGTCAAAAACTGTCAAAAATCGCCAAATCAGATATTGATGGAACGGAATACCCCTACTTGCATGTACCTTATTCCAAACATAATTCCTATAAGTACTACTGATTGATCACTCATCACTTACATTTACCTGAAGCTTAATTTTTTGGGCGTTAGAATGTGTCTATATAAATACATTTCTATCGTTGTTCCGTCGCTCTCCATCACGATCCTCTCCGTCATTGCACGATGGGTTTCTTCCATATTACCAACATGTAGGGTTTTAGCAAGTTAGAATAATTTAGCATTTTCAAATTAGAGTTTGTCTAACCTAGCTAGCTTGCCAATAAGGGATAACTTAATTGCTAGGATTGAACAATCTTAATTGACAAAAATGGGTTCAATTCTTAATAATAGTTTTTCTAGCTATTGAAACATTTGTTGAAAGAAAATTGATATGGGAAGAGTTTGCATTATCATAAACGATATTTTGCTTTCTTAAGTTAGAATCTTATTTTTTAAAAATTTAAGACTTCTAGAAAAATATTTCAAAGTTTAAAGGACAAGAGAAAAAAGTGAGAGTGAGAAGAGACGTTAATAGTTTAAATATGGATATTCTTGTCATTCTTATTCAAATAAAATTTATATGAATTGCAAAATAAAAATGTCAAGTTATTGTATTCAAATACTTTACTTCTCGATCTTCTCTAGAAAACACACTTAACTTCTCTTTTAACTCACTCTCATTATTTTTCTTTCTAAATATCAATAGAAGAGAAGTTGAGTGTTTGAATATAATAACCTGACATTTCTTTTATACAAATATACATATCCATATACATGGGACAAAAGACATGAATATGAATAAATAAAGAAATATATTGACATAGAATTTCTCTCATGTAAAATTTATACTGTTTTTTATAATCATAAAATTTATGTTCTAGAACAAGTCAACAAGGTTTGAATCCAAATTTATATATGTATATTTTTTTTCGTTGTATGTATAATCTATATAAAAATATTATATTTATATCTAAAAAAAGTATAATCTAAACATATTTTATGAGGATTTATTCGAACTTAATTTCATGCTAAAATTTGACAATTTTAATTTTACAACTCAAAAACCTACTAAATTTTTTCATAGAAATGAAATCTATTTTTTATTTTATTTTTTAAGAATGAAAGGCATATTTTACTCTTATTTTTTTCTCTCTAACTTTTTTACCTTTCTTTTATTCATACCCCAATAAAATAAATAAAGTGTAAGTTCAATATTTCACAAAATGTCATCAGTTCTTGTAGAAGGTAACATGAAAATCAAATCATGAACCCGTAGACATTGGCACTTGGCAGCTTGTCTTTCTTGTAAACTAGTTTCCTTTTGTTTTTTTTATCGCTTGTAACGAAATAACCCTACATTTGGATTGTGGGAAATAAAATTAGAGAGAAGAAAAAAAATTAAAATTTGAATTAAGAAGAAAATAAGAGAAAATATATGTATATTTTTTTTTATTTCTTCAAGTCAGCCTTCTTTTCCATTTTTAATAAAAATATATATTATCATACATATTTTCTTTTTTGGATTCAAACATTCCATAGGAGTTTGAATAAGCACGAAAGAGAAGAGCGCGTGAATAGAAATGTATTTGTGTGTCCAACCAAACCAAACCAAACAAAAGAAGGCAAGTTTGTTTGTCATCCCCATAAAATCCGAATCAAATTCATTGTTATGTTCACTCTTTCACACTCTGAGACTCAGCAGTAATACGAACTACGAAGTAACCATGTCCCGTCATCGACGCCAACCCTCCCAAGCCCTTCCGTCGGACCTATTCGCCGCCGCCGACCTCACTAAGCCCTTCGACTTCACGCAAATCATCACCGAAGAAACCGGAACCGCCGCCGCCGCCGCCGCAGTTTCCCGCTCCCAAGAGATCAAAGACTCCCCTCTCGCCGCCACTTCTCCCCCCAAGAAGAAGGCGCCGCCGGCAACCAAATCGGCTTGAACCGCCGTATGCATCATGATGAGTCTGCTCCTGCTGCTGCATTTTATGTCTGTCATTTTCTGTTTTTCTTTTTCTTTCTGTTCTTTTTGTTTGAAATAAAAAATGTTAAGATGACAGCAGAGAAAAGCTCAAGGCATTGTAACGTCTTCTTCTTCTTCTTCTTCTTCTTCTTCAGTGTTTGAGAAACTTCCGTTTTTTTAGAGCTTGGAATGTGAGGTTTTGTTTTGATTTGCTGACCCTGCCTGTTTCTATTAATTGGAAGTTTCTATCGAGAATATTTTTTCTTATTTACAAATAGGTCTTATACTCTTGCATTCCCATCCTCATCTCTGTAGGTTTATTTTTTTTTCTTTCTTTTTTAAATATTCGTAATACACTTTTAAAAATATATTATTTGTACTTGATTAAAATTTATTAAAAATTTATAATTTATGTGAAAATCTTAAGTCTTTTCTATAAGGATTCTCACTCATAATCTGTAGTAAAATGTGTTAAAAGGAGCAGCACTTCTCTCTTCTTTTTTTTCCAACACATGTGTGGAAGTTAGAGGTTTGGATCTGAAATGTGTTAAGTTTTTTTTTGTCTGTTTTGAAAATCCCTCCCTACAAATCCACACTTCATATGTGCTTTTACCATTCTCTTGATATTATGTATGTTATGAGGTCCATTCTAAACAATGAACCTAAAATGTATATGACTATTGTCCCTTTAATTGGTTCAAGTTGCTTGTGACGGAATATCTGGCTTTATTATTATTATCATTATTATTGGATTAAAGTTGAAATATTATTTTTGTAAATTTTAATATATAAAGTGTAGAAGGAATAATTTATGATTTCAAGAGTAAAACGTATTTTAAGCTAATCTAAACATGCACTATCATATCACTTTTGGGTGTATAGCTTGTTAATATTGTAAGATCTCTGGGCTGTTGAAGCTGGATGTAATATATGAAGATGTCTTTGATTTTAATTGTGAATCCTGAGTTAATATTGTCACAAAATGGTCTTAATTTCTTGAAAATAGTAATTACAGCTGAAGCCTGAGGATTTATCCTGCTGCATCTCTGTTTTAATGAATAGTATAAGAAAGTGATCGAGGCGCGCCATAAATTTAAAATATAATGTAAAACCTTAATGTATAAATCTTTTACAAATATTATGCCATCATAATTTGTGGTGAGGGAATAAATAAACTCTGAATTTCTCTTTTGCAACAATTTTTTGGGATGATAATGCAATATTATGACTGTTTGTTCATTTTTCCAGCACAACAATATATCACCATATCACATTTCTTATGATATCTTTGTATAATGGTTGTTTTGGGTATGTGTCCCAGCATGGTTCTA
This sequence comes from Glycine tomentella, assembly GCA_007407185.1. Taxonomy (NCBI): domain Eukaryota; kingdom Viridiplantae; phylum Streptophyta; class Magnoliopsida; order Fabales; family Fabaceae; genus Glycine; species Glycine tomentella. Next base: position 24,653 of record PYAF01001054.1, read on the forward strand.
CACCAGTTTGCCTCATGATGGATCGCTAACATCTCCTTAATGACTTCATATATCTATAAATCAAATCAAACTTAATTTAAAAAGCCAAACCATTTAAAATGGTTTTTAAACCAAAACTCTTTTAAGACTTGGATTAATTTGGATATAATGCACTATTTCTTCTAGCAAGTTTGGTGTACCAAATTACCTATCCATTTTTATAAAAAAATCTAAAACTAAAAATTAATCAAAAATATTTTAATTTAATTTAAAGTATAATTATAAAACTTTTTTATACTTAATTTTTAAAATTATTTGGTTTGGTTTGATTTTAAGGAATAGAAATTCAGCCAATCAAAATTGTTTGGTTTGACTTAGTTGGCTTCTAAATATTTGGCAAATACTCAATTGAAGATATTTTGACCGATATCAAGTTAAAGACATTTTAGTTGAGATTAAAGATACTTTAATTGAGATTGAATTGAAGATATATTTTGTTTGTGGTCGAGTTCAAATTAATTTGGCCAAACAAAAAATTTGTTTGCAAATACTTTTTTTGTTAAGACCACATTGAAGATATTTTTAGTTGAAACTGAATTAAAAATACTCTAATTGAGACATAGTTAAAGATAATATGTTTGAGGTCACCTTGAAATTACTCTAGGTAAGGTTGAGTTGACAAACTAGTTTGAAATCACTTTAATTAAATTTGGTTTCAAAACCAGTCCAGTTTTAAAAATTAAAATGGTTCTATTCAAAATTGATTAAGAAACAATTCAAAACTAGTTCAATTAGGAAACCAAAACACTTTATCTAATCCAAAACAATTTGATTTTTGAGATAGGAAGTAAGGTGGATAAGGGTGACAAAAAAAAAGTTGAGTTTTCATATGTTGGAGAGGGGTGGAGGAATGCTACGGGAAAAAAAATGAAGAGTTAGAGTTTTGGTTTGGGGGAATGGGGCGGTAGAAAGTGATTAAAAAATGGGGGTTAAGGTTGTCACAAGGAAGAGTAAGGCACGAGAATATATTTAGAAAAAATAGGGGGTGAAGTGGAGGAGAGTGATTAGAAAAAATGATGGGTTTGTTAACCTTTTCTAAATTTTTTTTTTAATTATTTTTGATGATTAATTTCATATGACTAAATGATTAAATTTTTATTGGATCTTAGTGTAAAAATATTTTATATTTGCATTGTATATCATATTTTCTCTTAGAAAAATAAGATCCTTGCTAAAAAATAATTGATATATTAGTAAAATGTTAAAAGAAATTATATTTATCTAAAAGTTTTTAAATTAATTTATTAAATTAAAAAGTATTTGATAAAAGTAATTATTGAATTAATTGATAAATGTAAAATGAGATTAGAAATACTTATTTATCTATTTTCTTTGATAAATGTCAACGTTACATTTTTGTTTCTTGGTGACTAAAATCATTTCTATCTCTATTTCTCTCTAACCAAATTTTTGGCTTTTCTACCCTTTAAGGCTATTTTTTTTAATTACCATTTGGGAGTATATTTCAAATTAATTATTAAAAGGGATAAATTGTAACAGGTGTTATAGCTTATGAGTTACAAGTCGTAACTTATGTCATGACTTTATTTTTAAAAATTTTTAAACTGAGGTCGTAAAAGATTTTACTGGTGTAACTTTTTTAAATTTACAACTTCAAAGTCGTAAAAAGTTTTAATTTTGTTTTTTTACCTTTTTAAACAAAAGTCATAAATATATTAACGACTTTCATTTAATAAGTTTTTTATAAGACTTCTAAGTCGTAAGATTTTCTTTTTGTATGACATCTAAGTTGTACGGTTTGTTTTTCTTTTTTAAGTCTTAAGCTTTTTTTTCAATTTTTTTTGAAAAAGTGTAAATAAATTTTAATTTAATTATTTAATAAATAAATATTTTTAAATTTTTAAATTTTGTTTAATATTTTCATAATTTTGGTATATTTATTTTAATATATTTTTGTATTTAATTATTTTTAATTTTGGTAAAATAAATATTTTTAATATATTTATTAGGAATTTTTAATTTGATGGGTTTAATATAAACTTTTTTCTTAGTCGTCTTAATAGTTCGGTGTGTTGTTTTAAGTTGATTTTGTTTATTTATTCATTTTTTTTAATATGCAATATTTACTATGATTATAATGTAATCATGTTTAATTTTGAACATAAAAGAAGAAAAACAAAAAACCTATGTGTGCGACCCAATGTTTCGTTAAAACAATTTACTCGATTCAATTAATTAAATGAAAAAATATGTTAAAAATAAATATAGTGAAATTATGAAAATATTAAAAGAAACTAAAAAATTTAAAAATATTTGTTTATTAAATAATTAAATTAAAATTTATTTACTATTTAAAAAAAATTGGAAAAAAACTTAAGAATTGAAAAAAACAAAGAAAAACTTAGAAGTCATACTAAAAAAAATCTTACGACTTAGAAGTTGTAAAAAAAATTTATTAAATGAAAGTCATAAATATATTTATGATTTTTGTTTAAAAAAGTTAAAAAAAATTTAAGACTTTTAAGTCGTAAATTTTTTTAAAAAATTACACTGAAGTCGTAAAATCTTTTACGACTTCAGTTTTAAAAAATTAAAGAAAAAAAGTCGTGATAGGAGTTATAACTTCTAACTTAATTAATTTGAAATCTACTCCCAAAATACAATTAAGAAAAATACCCCTAAAGGGTAAAAAAGCCCAAATTTTCTATCGCTAGAAGGATATGTACTATATAGATCATGCAATTTTAGCGACCTAAGTCGGTTCGGTCTTTATATTGATATTATTATTTCCATCATTACTAATATTTAATCACTAATATTAATAATATTGCAAATATTTCATATATAATTAAAATATAAATAATAATAACATAACAATCATGAAATAATTTTTAAACTTATTTTTTTTTCATTTTTTAAAAAACCTAACATAAAAATAAAAATGTCTTACAACATCGTTTCTTTTATAAAAGAAATTAAAGATCAGTTTACATGTTAGCATGTTAAAGTAGATAAACACTATTTATATAATTAAAATTATAAAAAATAATAGATTTATAATAATTTTGGTACAAAATAAACCTAAAAATACATAAAAATCACATATATTACAAATAATAAATAAAAATGTGGGGTATGGATATGCACTTTGATCATACATTGTGTCCGGTAGTTTTTACAAGTATTGAAGCTGCACTTTATTATACATTTTGTTTATGGATATATTATATATCTTATTATGGATATGAATGTGATTAAGAATTTTATTTCTTGTTCATAATATTAAGCAAGTTAAAAAATAATTAATTAAAAAAAGAAAAAAAATAGGCATAAAAATGTAATTTAGTGACCTTATTTTTTCAGTCGCTAAATTAAAAAGGACATTACTTTTAACCACATAAAATCATAGGTCACAATTTATAGATCGAAATGACGACTACTTATGTTTTATTTAAATGTCAATTATTATAATCATTCAATCTGTCTAGCGATCAAAGAATTTTAAACTTTATATAGCTACCGAAGTAGCAACCAAAGTTTTTCTACAATTACTTTAAAAATCTTTGATATTAAATTAAGAAACTGAATTAGTGATAGAAGTGACAATTGACACATTAGGTCTTTATATAGCAACCAGAACAACCACGGTTAGCATTTTTTGTTTGAAAAATATTTTAATTAAACTTTAACGACCGAATCAGAGATAAAAAGTATTATCTTTAAGTCAATCCTTTACCTAGAAAATGACAAAATAATTAGTGACTGAGTGATTCATATTACCAACTGATATATTGGTTGCTATATAGCGCTAAGCATTCATCAAACACTAAAAGTTTAGCCACTTGAGTTTTTGAAACTATATATGGTTTGTCGATAATTTCGTTGCTGATCTAGAGAGTGATCTATTTTTTATTTTAGCGACCGATGGTGTTGGTTGCAAATCGACCTTTTCTTTTTGTGACGTTGAAGGGTCTAATTGGATAAATTTATTTATAAATACTTGTAAAAAAAATAAGAATAAAATGAAATAAAAATTTGTATAATCTAAATTAATTTATTTGTAAACTAATTTGTAAAATTTCTTTTATATTAACTTTTCCAAAAGTTGATTTTTAACTTATTCATAAGATAATTTTAACATATGAAAAAACTTAGGCATTTAAATCTTTATTTTTTGAATAATTAATTAATATTCTTAATATTATTTTTTTTATAAAACATTCTTTTGTTAATTCCTTTGCCATGAGGAAGTAGGTGTCAACATAGTTGGGAATTGGGATGTACATTCTCATTGTGATGTATGAACACTACCTTTTCAAAAAAAAAAAAATTCCTTTGTCATTACCTTAACATTAATTATTAAATTTAATTGTCGTAAAAAAACATTAATTATTAATTAAAACATTTTTTTTAACTTCAAGTATTAAAACAATTACTATTATTTTGTAACGTTAGCTACTAAAATAATAATGAGCATTTAGTAGCTTCTGACATAAAAATAATATTTCTTCAACTTCAAGACTTAGGATAATTAATTAACACTCGTCATTTAAGAGTTAATTAATTTAATTTATTACTGGGTCTTTTCAGACAGAGCAGAAGTAAAGACAACAAGCTCTAACATGAAATATGATTCAAGAACAAGACTCACAAACACATAGACACATAAAACTAGTTAGAAAAAGCCGTTAGCGAAGAGACACCCACCATGGCCACCAAAACCCCGTCGAATAAGAACTCTAAAAACTTGATGTGAAAAAAAAAATAGGGAACTACAAGATTAAATCCTATAGAAAATATGTTTTATTATTACTCCTTGCCTAAAGGCACACGGATACATAGGTAAAAGCATAAACAAGAAGTCTGTTATTGGATTATTATTCAAGACACATAAAGTCGCAAATGAAGCCTTGTGATCCCTCCTTATTAATTATCACCCTGATCGGTGGGGTTGTTCCAATAGAGCATGTTCAAATCTGTAGGAGAAGCAAGGGGTAGGGCATTCGTTCCAGGGTGATTGGCAGTGTTGGTGTTGGTGATGCCATTGATAGCATTACTCATAATAGAAGCATAATGGTCACCACGAGTACTATTTATAACAGGTTGAACATTTGGATTTGTGATCATGGGATACCCAACCTCTTGGTACTCATGCTCCTTGAGGAGTGAAGCCATGACATGCACAGGTTCGGCAGCAATAAGCTTGCCTCTAATAAGGCCACCCAAGTCTTGGGGTGTTGTTCCCTTCGATAATCGAATGTTGAAGAAGGAATATGGAATGTTCTTTGGAGGTAAAGGTGAAAGACTTTTGGCGTAAAATCCCGAGAAAGAAAACTTGTACATGTTTCCCTGGAAGGACAAATCATCAAAAGGATATACAGGGTTGCAAAGGTTAACTTGAGAGATGGTGCCTGAAGCATGGTGCACCAAGATACTAGCATCTTGGTTGCGGGCAAAGGTAATGATGGCAGTGATAATGTCTATGCCAGCAGGGATCATTAGGAATATGGGTTTAGGAAATTCCTCTATGACTGGCTTGGGCTTATTCTCTGAGTCACATGGCTTCCCTTTAAGCCTCTTAGCAATTGCAACAGAAGAAGGGATAACAAAGATTGGTGACGACAAAGTTGATGATAGAGGTGATGGCGGAGCTGGGGAAAGGGAAGGTGCACAAAAAGTGTTTGCCATGGTTGACAGTGGGGACTTTCACAAAGAGGAAGAAAGTAATTCAGAGAGATATGGGGCAGGATGCGGTGTGAACCTTTTGTGTCTTAATCATAATTTATAGACAAGTTTCAAAGGTTAGATGATGTACTAACTCTGACGTAATGGATATAAGATACTATTACATTAACTCATAAATCAGAATAAGTTATTTAATTGAAGAATTTATATTTAATTTATATTGTGTATAATTTTTTTTTTAAATCAACAATATCTTAAGTTAGACTCTGATCAATTGAAAGTTGACTTAAGACAAATAAAATTATATAATATGAGGTTCACACATTTGAATTCCGTTTAGATGTACATTTATCTATTTTTAAGTTATTTCTTTTTAAAGTATCTCATAATTTTTGTGAATCTAATTTGTTGAATAATTAAATCATTAAAGGATTACTTTCATAGTAAAAAAAATTCAACAATTAATATAGTGATGTTTTATATTTTTGAGGGACAAATTCACTAATCAATTTTTTTATTTAAATATATTTTTGTCCTCAGAAAAATTTATAAATTTTGTATTTAATCTCTAATAAATATTTTCTTAAATTTTGGTCCATGAAAGTTTAGAGATTTTATATTTATTCCCTCCCATTATATTGTCTCTATTAATTAAGTGGTCTTTGTTTCATAGTTTTCTTTTGGACTCTGATTTTTTTTTCAATCATAATTGTCGGTATATTTTTCATCAACGGGTGACGTTTAATTCAAAATATTATATATAACAATTTGTAATTAACTGAGACTCGGTACCATGTTTTTTTGTCGAGTATGTTAAACGTTAAAGGTGGTTGGCGGTGACGGGGTTGGGGTGAGAGAGGGTATTTTATTTTCCAATTCTAAGCTTTCAATTCCATGCATTAATATATTAAAAGTATTATATCTATCAGTTTGTAATAAATTTTATAACTTCTAGTATTAAAACAATTATTATTTTGTAACGTTAGCCACTAAAAATATTGATCATTTAGTAACTTTGGATATAAAAGATATAATTTTAAAACTTCAAGACATAAATTAATTAATACTCGTGATTTAAAAGATTATTTTAATAATTTAATGCATTACTGGAACTTTTCGGTCAAAGAAGAAGCAAAGAGAACAAAATTGTAGCACGAAATCTGATTTGAGAACAAGACCGACAAACACATCGCACTAGAAACTAAGCACAACATAACACAAAAATAAACTAGTTGAAAAAACCTTTAGCAAAGTAAAACCCACCATGGCCACAAAGGCCCCCTTAGTTAAAACTCTACAAACTTCATGCAACAAAAAACTTATATACGATTAAATTCCATAGAAATATGTTTGTATCTTTTTTCCTTGCCTATAGAAACACAAATAAATAGGTAAAAAAGCATATACAATAAGTCCATTTATTGTATTATTCAAGACTCACAAAGTTACATCTGAAGCTTTGTGATTCGTCCTTAGTACGTAATTATCCCTTGATTGGTCGGATTGTTCCAATAAAGCATGTTGAAATCTATAAGAGAAGCATGGAGTTGGACATTCATTGGAGATGAGGTTGAAGCTCCATCAGAGAAACTAGGGTGATTGACAATGTTGTTACAAGCCAAACAAAGAACAAAGTTATAGCATAAAACATTATTTATTGGAGTTAGTCAGCAGTTAAAAATCTGTTTTAAACAGTTTGAAGTTAGTTAGTTAGTTTTGGCTTTATCGATGTATTCTTTTATCTTTCTTACAGGCCTCTGTATCAGCAATATAAAAACCATGTACATACTTCTTTTTGCAATAATGAAAACAATGATTCTTACCTTCCTTATTGAGATACTGGTTATTCGTTCA
>PYAF01001054.1:32291-57998 GCA_007407185.1 Glycine tomentella
AGTTAGTCAGCAGTTAAAAATCTGTTTTAAACAGTTTGAAGTTAGTTAGTTAGTTTTGGCTTTATCGATGTATTCTTTTATCTTTCTTACAGGCCTCTGTATCAGCAATATAAAAACCATGTACATACTTCTTTTTGCAATAATGAAAACAATGATTCTTACCTTCCTTATTGAGATACTGGTTATTCGTTCATAAGATTATTTGAGAATATGATTGGCAAACACTTGGCAATACTCAAAACTATACACAACCTAACCATAAAATAAACTAGTTAGAAAGAGACTTCCGTTAGGAATTAACTCTAATAACTTCGTGAAAAAAAAAAAAACTACAAGAGTGAATCTCATATAAAATATGTTTGTATTTGTTATCACCTAAAAATTTTGTCATCCAAATTTGAGTCGGTCAATGTGACAAAGACGGTTGCCAAGTTAATATGAGGATGCAAATAAAACTAATAAATTCAAAGTTATATTGAATAATTTGTTAGGATTTGGCAATATGAAGTCAATTGGAGTCTTCACTCATGGTGGATTAAAAAAAAGGAACATCCAACAAAGCGATTGTGGTCAAGGTTTCAGAGATATTGTAAGATCAACTGAACATGCCTTAAGATAAGAGTCAAAATCGGGGCAAAAAAGATAAAACTGAATATAAGATTAATCGAATTTATAGTTAAACAACCAGATAGTGGTCTAACGTGGAGACACATGATTTTAGGAAATTATATTGTATATTTTTGTATAAATATATGTTTTAAAACGTTAGAAACACACATCAAACCGAATCAATACAATTATCTTTTCCTACTATTTCTACATTCAGTTTTATTTGTTTGCAATTATCTTTTCAAATTTATTTATCTTCAGTCCATATTCTTTTGAAATTTTTACAATTCACCTTTAATCAAGTATTTTCTGAAATAACTAGAGAGCCCATAACATTTAAAGATAGATTTCTCCTTTTGATTTACAAATTACTTAATTACAAGATTCAAATTTTCGAATCATATTAAAGTAAAAGTTAGTCAAATTGACTTCGGCTAGTGTTGTTTATTCACGCGACAACAATATTATTACTCCTTGCTTATAGCACACAAATACATAGGTAAAAAGCATAAACAACAAGTCCATTGTATTCAAGACACAATCGCAAATGAAACTTTTTGATCTATCCCGGATATTTGTTATCCTGATTGGTGGGGTTGTTCAGATATAGCATATGTTCGCATCTGTAGGAGCATAAGGAGTAGTAGTGGTTTGGATATTCGTCGGAGATGAGCTTGATGAAGGTCCAATATTAGAGAAACCAAGGTGATTATTGTCAGTGTTGTTGGTGATGTCAACATAGTGATTAGCACCACGAGTACTTTTGATGACAGGCTGAACATTTGGCTCGTGGTACTCATGCTTCTTAACGATAGAAGCCACTACATGCACAGGTTCTACACCAATGAGCTTGCCTCCAATACGGCCACCAAAGAGTTTGGGAGGGCTTCCTCTCGTGAATTGAATTGCGAAGGATGGATAGGGAATGTTGTTGGGGGGTGAAGAAGCTGAAAGGTTGTTGTTGGTGTAAAAGCCTGTGAGAGAAATCATGTCAAAGGTTCCCAAGAAGCACAAATCATCGGAAGTGGAGAGAGGGTTGCAAAGGTTTATTTCACATATGAGACCTGAAGCATGATGCACCGAAATGTCCACATCTTGATCATGACTAAAGTTGATGATGGCATTAACAATGTCAATTCCAGGAGGAACAATTAGGACTATTGGTTTGAGAAAGTTATTGCTACTATTGATGTTATCAAAGGATAAATGACTTTTGTTGAAACCAACAGCATGGGAGCTTTCAAAGAGGGTGGTGGAATTGGTGCTCGTGGAGCCATTCTGAGAAGGTGGGCAAAAGAAGGATTCATGGACACTATTCTCCATGGTTGAGGGTGGGGGATATCACATAGAGCAAGAAAGTATTTTAGAGAGAAGGGGCAAAATATGCCGGACATGCAATGTGAACCTTTTGTGTCCTTATGGAAATTTATAGAACAATTTCAAAGGTTGGATGACATGGAGTCTACTTATTGGAAGTACCCTTATCTTTTTTTAAAAAAAAAAAAAAATACCTCACAAATTTTAAGAAACTAATTTGTTGAATGATTAAGTCAATAAAGGATTCATGTAACTTTGAATGATTCAACTTGAAAATTTTGCTCTCAATTATAATACCTTTTGAAAAATTAATTATGTCCTTTTATAATTAAACTACAAAATATAGGTAATTTTTTTTAGTCTGTGCTTTTATTATTTTCCAAATAATGTATAAACAGAATCCATTCCATTCATTCCCATATATCTTTTCAATTATTTCTTACTTATTTTAGTTACTTTAATTAATGAAAATTTTGAAAATAAGATAATAGTAAATTAGTAACAAATAAAGGGACGATCTCTTGTGTTTTGTCTATTTCTAATTCTCCTACCAATTGAAACGTGTCATGCCAATTAAAATTCTACACGGACTCACCCTCCCTCACCAACCTTCCTCTGATGTCAATTGAAATTTTATGATTAAAATTCTGCAATTAATAATCATAATATAATAAAATAAAATAATTTAATTGAATATTCAAATAATAAATATCGATATGAGAAATTTCTTATCCTAGACAAGCATAATTGGGCTAACATTGTCCCATCCCATTCCCATCACTTGTCTGAAAAACGTGACATATTTAGTCTTTATTTGATAATCACAATAGCCAATAGGTTTCCTATATTGCAAAGCAAACTTCTGAAAAATGGTCCTAATTAACAGAACAAAATGTAATAATAAAGCAACCAATTCATAGTCAACATCAACAACTACGTATGGGCCAGTTCCGAAGCCAATAGGCTTTGTTTGCTTGATCTAATAAAATTGATCTTCGTCCTTAGCTCATAAAAACATGAATATGTTGTTTCTTCCTTAAGCAACACTACTAGTACTAACCATTATCTCAACAACAAAAATGTATAATTTCTTTAGCTGAAAACAAATTATGTATGATTGATGATGTGCCTACGTTTGATTTGGTTTCTTACCTAAACCCCACTAATTATTTTTCACTTAATTTCAGATGTAGTAACGTTGACAACTGTGACAGATTTTTTGCAATTTTGATTGTGCAAAAAGCAATAACGAGACCAATGTGGACGTGGATTTTGGATTCCACATATTAGATATCCTTGTCTCCTCTGATTAAGTGCATTTCGTTCACTGATTTCACGATGCGCACCATATTGTGTTGGCAAAATTGGTGAATCTGCCCCACCATCCATCAGAATTACAATAATCAACAAAATTTGGCTCAATTTTCTAGCCTTTGATCAAGACATTAGTTTTTAATGGGAAACGTATGTCGCTTTGAAGTAAAATGGTGAATCTAGCTAAACCTCCGAGTCCTCTGCAGTACTAAGTAGAACTAACACTCTGCTTTCTAGCAATTTAATTAGGCATAAGTATTATAACTACTGCCATCAGAAAGTGCACAAAATGGATTAATCTCAAAAACTGGTTTTGTTAATTAGCATTTTATCTTTACACTTTGTCTCATCTTTGTATTTTAGTCTCTATATCTAAAAATATAAGAATTAAAACATTAAAAAATTGTTCATGTAGAAACTAAAAACGTAAAATCTCTTAATATAAGAATCAAATCCATATTCTTGTCTGCAAGTTCAACATGTATTGTTAACTAAAATCAAATTGGGTTAAAAAATAGCTTTTACTCCTCATATATCTAATCCTCTTTACAAGAGTTGCCATTTTTTTAGTACATAAACATGCTTTAAAGTCACACTGATTTTAATGGTACTTAAATTGACAAAAACCTTGCCATGATAACACTATAGAAAACTTATGCATACTCATGAGGCATTTTTTGGGGTTGCACAGCCATGAGTTAAACAATCAATAAGACATCTAAAACAGAATATTATTGTCATTACCTGTGCAGGTCAAACAAACCAGGACTAATTAAAATCTTCAATAAATATCGCTGAGGAAATCGAGGTAGGTACCTGATGTTATAATAATTAAATTCTCACAATCTCATATGCTTGCTATTTTCAACACCAAGAGGGAGGTGATTAGAAGAATGCTCTACTACCATAAAACACACGTGATCCATCCTTTTTCTTCTTATCAATTTCTAATTTTCTGCTGTCAAGATTCTGAATCACATCACCATCACCATGATCCACTTTTTCAGGTTTGTCAAGGTCCATTGGTAGCTTCATTTTTGCCAAGGACTCTGTGAACTGCTGCATGCTCCTCATATACATGTCCACTATTTGTTTTTGCATAGCAGCTTGCTCAGCTTCTAAATTGATGTTCCCTAGTGGAGCTGAAAAAACTTGACCAAATTTTGAAGCTTCTGTGTTGTTATTATTGATTTTTTTGCTTTCCTTTTCCTTGCTTGAGAAGTTTGCATCTTTGTCATCTCTGGCCTCACCTTCTTCTTTCTTGGAAGTTGGGGTATCTGGACCAGCACTACAGTTTTGAGTACCTTCCACAGTGATTGACACAGTGACTGAATTTGATGAGTCACCAGTTCTCAAATGGTTCTTTTTCTCAACTGAATCTGCTGAGTTTCTATCATCACTACTCAAGGTTGTGATGGTAGAACCTAGGAAGCAAGAGTTCTGAATGCTCTCATTTGGAGAAATGGACCCTACATAATTCTCATCTGGTGAGCTCATCATAGTCATCTCATAATCATCAAGTTGAGGAGATGCACCAAGGTGAAGAAATGGTAGTGACCCTCCAATGTTGGACCTTGAAGGAGCAGAATTAGTACCTTGAGAAACCAAATTGAAGTACTCAGATACCATTTGCTGATTCTCCTTCACCACACTGATGTCAGGAAATTCAATTCTAGCATACTCAACTGGATCCAACATAACTTCTGAGATCTTTCTATCAAGCAAAATAACTTCTGATGATATTGATGAGTTCTTTGCTGATTCAGGTATCAAATTCACTGAGGAGTTGATTGCCAAAGAGGGGTCCAAAGACAGTGTTAGTTGGACAGTTCCTGCAGGAGAGTGGAAAAGATCGGTGGAGGAAAGGCTGTAATCTTCAGTCACCTTTCCTTTGCCAACAACTTGTGAAATTGGGACCAAAGCAAACCCCAAAAGCTGGTCTTCCATGTGAATCCTTGACCTACTAAACATCCAAACTTCACATTTCAGAACAGCATCCATTTGGGTGATCTTCAACCTCAAGTTTTCATTGAATGTTGGGTTTTTGCCACCTCCATTGATGATTCTTGTAGAGAGAGTCTCATCAGGGTTGTAAGTGAGAGAGAACTTAGCATAGACATCCTGGTTGTCATAGATGCATATGTTATGTATATTCCTGGCATGATGGACAAAGATATCAAGAATTCCTGAGAACTCAGCTTCTTCATCTGCATGTGTCCTTGTGTTCAAATTTGGATTGTACCTGAAGCTGGAATTCTGAACACTCTGATTGAATGAATCCATTCCAAGTTTCCAACCCTTGTTATGCCTTGGAATTTTGCTTTGCAACCAGCCAGAAGGTTTCCAAAATTAGGAAACACAAGAGAAAAAGAGTTGGTGTTGATATTTGGATCATCAGTGATCACCTTTTGGACACATAAAAGACCAAAACCAAAAAAAACTTGATTATAGAACAAGCTACAAATCAGTGGAAAGTTGAAAAAAAGATAAAGTATCTAAAGGATTAAACAGCACAAGAAGAGAAGAGGGTTCTCACCTAGTAGAATGAATGGTAACAGAAAGCTATGGTTCTCTATGTATGTTGGGGTGAGTATCTTGTAGTTGAAGATATTTGTCAAATCAATCCATGAATTCAGGAACAAGCATGGATGAAGAGAGAGAGAGAGAGACTTGGAGTTGAATAAAGTTTCTTGCTTTATGGAATGGAAGTGGGGTTTAAGGACCTTGTGGTAGTAGGTGAAAAATGAAGGATGAAGGATAAAGCATGGAAATGAACAGAGAAGAGTATTATGATGTACATGTTTGTTTGGATGCCACTTTTTCTTTTGGTGTTGGGTTTGCTTTGCTTGACCATGAAGCTTCCATATATGATATATCTATTCTTCTCTAGTGCATAACTTGCTCCACAGATGACACTAATGCTATTGGAGGACCCACTTGCCACCATCTTCATTATCACTCACCCCGCTCTTCAATTGATGCTACCCTCAGCTTTCAGACAACATAAATTGCCCTGTCTCTCAAGGGCTTAAAGCCAAATTGTCCTAATGGAGTGACTTATGCATGGTGGATATATAATCATGTCTTTCTATATTATATGTTTTGGAACAAAAATAATGTAATTCATCTCCTATTGGTATCTGTTCAGGTCAAATCATGGAAATATTGAGTTACTAAGATAGCAAAATCTTGGTTTTGGTTGAACATTCTAAAATATACTTTACAATACATATATATATAGACAAAATGTATGTAATTCAGTATAAAGAACCCAAATTTCAGTATTGCTAAATTGAGTCATGTGATTTGATGAAGAATGGCAATAAATTGGTGGAATATTTTTCGATAAAATTCACGGGAAAATTGAAAATAATTGAAGTGAGTGATTTCCTGTATTTATATACTTTTTTTGAGGGGTTAGATCTTTCTTATTTTAACGATGTATTTTCAACATAAAACCGTGAAACTAACTACTACTGTTAAATTGCTCCTAAGCCCCCTAAAAATTAAATAGTACCAAATAATGTTAAACTTAGGAGAGTTAAAAAGAAAATAAAATTGGTGCTTTCTTCCTTTCAGTTTTGGTCTGATCCTTAAGTTTAAATATGCTAATAGCTATTAAATGGAAGTACTTTTTTTTTAATCCAAGTATTCCCAGCTAATTGTTAAGAATTAATCCTATAATGACATTTATTTAAGAGAGACTGACTTGGACAAATGTTTTTTTTCCAGCTACATAATTGATCTGTGAATCGAACTTTACATCACATTCTTAATTAAATGAAAGTAGTAATGAATTATTTTGTTTAAAAAAGTTAAACCTTAAATTCGATTCTCGCTACAATTAATTTCCTTAAAAAGCTTCATGTCCTAACTTTGATAAGGAAACTTTTTCTCCACACTAAACTTTTTGTAGTTAAACGAAAGTGAGCAAGACAACGAGTTGTTAGAAATTCATTCCACTTTGTTAATTTGAATGATTAAGCAAAAAGTTTACGTTGGAAGTCTTGGATTCAAGTCCGCAACATGTGGTATTATGTGCAATGAGGGCAACATCAGAAATCATAACCTTTGACTGCTAACTTGCCTGTTTCTTTTCCCTAAACGGAGCCATTGGTAATAGCCTTCACCACACCACATGCATATAGCTCAAAAGATACCAAGTAAAAAATGAAAGAGAGAGAAACACGAGAATTAGGGAGGGAAAACTTCACATCACTGTCAAATTGCTCACACACCCCATGCATGATGCATGCATATTGCATAGCAAGATAAGACGTGATGATATAGACTTCCCCATAATTTATTGTGTTATTTCCTTCTTCCATTTCGTAGTGGATCACAACTGTTATCATTTTATTCCTTCCTAACTACGTTGTGAGTTATAAGCAACAACCTAACAACATCCCCTCTCTTAGACTTTTGATCATCAATGCCCTACAAAATTGCAATATACTATTATGTACGACTATTATGGGAACATTTTTCCATAGTTGCAATAAGAGGTTTTCTCAAGAATGGCAAAGTTTAAAAACAAAATAAGGAATAAAAGCAAAGGAACCAACAACAAAAAATAAAATTGTTGTACATTTATCGATAACAAATCAGAATTGAGAAAAACACAGTAACTAGCTTTATTGAAAGCATTCATTTTGACAAATGGGATATATCATTTTGATATATTCATCAAATCACTTAATTAATTCTGTAAAACTTAACTAATTATATAAAAAAAAATTACTCAATTATATTGTTAGATGAATTTTATGCAAATCTTAATAGATAGAGAATAAATATAAGCTTTATTTAATAGAAATATCTTAATTTTATTAAACAATAAAGGAAGTTTTCTTAGAATTTTTCATTTTTATAATCTAATCAATTGAATTTCTCAAGATTTATTTTTGGTGGATTAGAATTTGCTTTCATTTTGTCATGTGGAAAATCAAATTGATGCCAATTTTATTTTGGCCGTAAATCAAATAAGAGACATATATCTATCTTCTTTTTTTACCAGAATTTATAATACTCATACACACTACTCAATCAATCAATTAAGTTAGATCCTTTGGTATCTATCTATTTATTCAAGTAAAGTAGATTTGAAAGAAAAAGAAAAAACTAAAATTTTAAAGAAATATTAATGTAGTACTTAATGCTATTAATGTAAATTTTATACAGATAAATAAAAAATAAATATTTTTTTCTTATATAGTATTTAATAGGTGAAAATAATCTTCTTTTTTACTGGAGGTTAAATTAATCTGTAAATCTCTAAATTTGAAAAAAATTAATTAGATTCCTAAATTATTATTTCTAACTGAGTTTCAATTCTTTCTAATTATCATTATAGAAAATTGATGAGAAAGATCTAATTAGTCACGAAAACCAGTATTGTTACCTCTACATGTTTCTAGCGAGTGTACTAACCCGTCCAAGTTAGTATTCTCAAGGAGGTCTAGCTACTTGATCAATGTGACTGTTGTAAAATTCCTATAATGTATTCAATTCATATAGATAAACAAATATATATCTATTATTATATTTGACAATAATTAATGTCTATATAACAGTATTTAATGTTATAGATAGTCCACTTTACCTTCTTCTTTACTAAAAGGAGAGTCAACTTTACCTACAATATATTAAATATGATATTTATTTCATATTATAGAGTATAGTATTTTTTACTGAAAGTATATTATTTATATTAATAAATGTAATATATATTTTAATGTATTAAAAATTATATATTTTACCAACCACCCGTGATAACAATTTGTGTCTATTAATAAAGTGGTTCAAGGTTTAAATCCTAATTTTGATAATGTAATAAATTATTTCTAGAGAAGAATATTTATTTTATGTGTGCTCCGATTTTCGATGAGAATTAATCATTATTTTTTACAGGATTATCTATATCAATATCATAGTAAAAAAAGTATTTATATTCTTGGATGTTTATTATTATAATTGATCCAAATATACATAATAATTTATATAGTAAATTATATAATAATTTGATAAATTGTTACAATTAATAAATACAATATTTAATGTTATCAGATGGTCAATTTTAACTATAATATATTAAATATGATATTTAATACATGTAACATAATATATTTATTATATCTTAAAATTTTAATGTTTTAATATATTAAAATATTACTTATTTTAATAATTATTACAGTAATTGATGCATATATATATATACACACAAAATATATAATAAATAGAGTATTTATTGTTACCCGATAGTCAACCTTACCCTATAATATACATTAAATACGATATTTATATTTTATTCCTTACAACATAATATATTTATTATATTTAATAAATGAATAAATTTTTATCTTAAAAATGTAGTATTCTTCAATGTTTATTAAAATAATTAATGCTTACATATAATAATAATTTATTTAATAAATTATACACTTAATAATTTGAAAAAAAACTGCTATAAGTAATAAGTACAGTTTTTGTTGTCATGTGGTAGTCAAATTAAACTATAATATATTAAATATAATATTTATTACATACAATATAACAAATTTATTATATTTTATAATTGTATTATATATTTTTATTACATTAAAAAGTTAGTATTTGTTAATATTTATTACATTAACCGGTGCCTATGTATATATAATAAAATAATATTTAATGTTATGGGATAGTAAACTTTACCTATAATATATTAAATATGATATTTACATATTTATTATATTAATTAATTAATGTGATAAAAGAATTAGTATTCTTTGATGTTTATTATAGTAATTGATGCATATATATATATATATATATATATATATATACTCTTTCTCTCTAAATATAAATTTTTTTTAACTAATTCACACTTTTTAAGAAAATTGATTAATTTAGTGAGTAGCATTAAATTTATTAATAATTTTTACTATTTTCCAAAACTATCCTTAAAATTATTGAGACTCATAATTTTCCTTTTTTCCGTTAATTACTCTCTACCTATTTAATGGTTATATGCTAGTTTTATTCTTTAATCCTTACAAGGGAGATAATACATTTATCTTTATAATTTATTACATTTATGGTAAACTAATTAAGAATATTTGGGTAAAGAAATTAATAAAAAAGACAATTTGAAAGAGTATTAAAAAAAAGACAAATTAGGATTAACTAATGATTTTTTAGAAAGTATTGTTAAAAGATAATCAATTCCTTATGAAATGGACTTACGAAATTATATAATATCTATTATAGCTAGGTTGTGTGATGCATGTAGTAGTAACTTTTTTAATTTCCGAACAATGTTTTAGATATGGAATTTTGCTTTTTCATATTTGATATATATTTTAAAAAATAATATTTTTTAGAAAGATTTTTTTTTCTTGGGAATGATTTTTAATTAGGTTTTTCATAAACTTTTTTGATGGGGAGATGAGAATCTAACTTTTTTAAATTTATTTTTATATTGTAATAAAATATCACATTACTTTTATTAAATTATTTAATGTGGTAAATAATTAAAGTATCCAATTAAAAATACTACATAACCCTTTGTATAATTATTTCTGAATATTCATATTAAACCAAATATATTTTATTCATAGGAACTTCAATATTAGATTCATGATTCTTGAGAATCATGATTTTCAAGCATATAAAAGAATGTTTCCCTACCAAATGCATCCTAAAGTAATCCATTAATTTGCTGGTAAGTCATTTAAAAACAATTCTACCTAGTACTATATAGAAAAAGGCTATATTAGGTTATATTCTCTCATAATTTAATCAATATAGTGTAAAATATTTAAATATTTTCCATCCCTTCGGATTTCTTAACATTAACAAACATGATTTTTATTCCCTCTCCGCTGCTCCGATCCAAATATTTAAAATTTTAAACTTCTCTTCCCATTTTTATTACCCTACAATCTAATGTTATGTTTCTTTTTTTATTTGTTTTTCCCATAATCAAACACCATGTTAAGAACGCATCTTGTATTCTCAAAACTACTAAACCAAGAGAGGGAAAAACCAAGCCCGATATGATCACTTGTTGAGCTAGACCCATCTTTTCTTTTTTGACGTAAGGGCTATCTGTACCTGTGAATGGCCCATTTAACAGCTCCCTACCCATGAGGGCATGGATGTAATAACCAAATATAGGTAACCTAAAAAAACTATATATAGGTACAGTAAAATATATATATATATATATATATATTATTCAATTTTCTAATTATTTAGTGTTTTTATAGTTTCATTTTTATGATAAAATTTTAAACAGGATCAATAATTAATATTTCTTTAAAAATCTTAAAGTTTTGGGTCAAAATTTATACCAAAATAAAAATAACTTAAATATAAAATTCCTTATGAATGTTTTTATGTAAATAAACTACTTTCAATTAATTGAAAAAGTAAATAACATTTGCACCAGCTCGGCTCCAAGACCAGTATTAAGAACTGCATGGTGCAGATATAACTCTAAACCGGATCATTCATTATTTCCACATAAAAATAAATGGATAAAAACAATTACGAATAGATGAAAACACTGTAGTTAATTTATAATTGCAAATGATCTTTACTTGAAAATGACCTAGCCAGCACATTCTAGTCATCCTTAATGAAAGGCAATAACTATATTTCCTATATAAAAAAAAAAAAAAAAGGAGTTATACTTCTTTGTGCTCTTTCTTAATAATTTTTTGAAAATGTTTACTTCTTTTCTTTTAGCATGAGCTTGAATGACTAAAAATTTCAGGAAAAAAAAAAAGCTTGAATGACTGAAAGAAATATCGCTTTTTCAAAAAAAAAATTATTGAAATAATAATTGGGAAAAACTTTTTAATACTAAAATATTAGCATGCCATGGTAGTTAGGCCTACCAGTACTAGTAAATAATTTGAGATTTTGTAAAACATCACTATCACAGTGAAGCAACTTTTAATGGTGTGCAATTAATTAGAAAGTGAATCAGTAAACTAACATGACAAAAAGGAACTTTTATAATGATTCTAATCAGAGCATGGGATTTGATTTAAAAGTGTGAGTAGCACTTATTGGTGCACATTCCAACCAAAAGTTAATTTGGATTCTCAACGATTAAGGAACCGAGCCGATTTATAAAGCAATTCAAGATGCTCAAAGGACCCTCATTTGAAAGCTCTATGCAATATCTTGTTATTATATTCTATAAAAAGCTTTCATGAAGCCAGAAAACCAACCATTTAAATAATGTTCGATGCACAAATAATAATGTGCATTTAGAATGTCTGTATAAAAATTCTTACTTAATTGATCCAATTAACATAAATAATTAAGGCTTTTCCCAAATCCACTTTTCCCCCCATTTTGACGGCAAAAAAAGCTTATTCCTTTCCTATTCTTTCTTGTTCCATTTTTATCTATAAATTTTTAGTTTATTCAAGTCACCCATTCACATTCCGAAATAATAAAAATAGTAATACAGTACCAATTTTTAAAGTTACAAATAAAGTGTGATTTACTGTTAAGCTTTTATAATGATAGCTAGAGAGAGCAAACTAGTGAACTAATGATAGAGTAATAAAACAGATTTTAATAGATGTGTGATTAATTTAGAAGATTTTTTTTCGATGGAATTAATAAAAAATATTTTTTGTATGACTTAATTTATTAAGGTAACTGTTATAAAAGTTAATAAACTTGATATATACCAACAAGATTAGGTTTAGTAGAAGATTTAATCTCTTGCAAGGAAACAAATTAAAATTTAAATGTTCATGCGATAAGAGATGTTCATATTCATTGTGCAATCATGTCTTCAACATGATTGTTTCGCAAGTAACATACGAAAAAAAATTCAAAATAAACTTATCATAAAACCAATTTATACTTTGATGAAATTTTTTTACATTACAATAAAAGTATTGTTTTTCATAATATAGATACCATAAAATTTTGGATGTTCGGTGTGATGGTCAGCTAGCAGGGTGGAATTTTACTGAAATCTACACATATTTTCTTCTTCTTAAAACATACTACTTTCTTGCATTTTTGTTATCTTATTTTTTTTTCATACTTTTTTCCTTTTATTATCGGTTATTTGCAAGAAATAAATAAATTTTATTAAAAAATTATACTCGACTTATTAATTTTAAATATTATACTTTTTAAAAAGAAATCTTTTAATTTCTTAATGAATATTTTAAATCTGACCCCAAATCCTGTTCAAATCTCCAGTCCAGAGACAAAATTAAAATTCAATCAACCAGAAAAGGGAGCTTTCAAATGGGATTTTAGCAAGCCTATTAAGTGGTTTCATATGAGCATTGTTTATGGCTTTATGCTTCATGATATGCTGGAGACCAAACTCAACCAACAAGTAAAAAAGGAGACTTCAAATGCATGGGTTCGAATCTCTCGTTTAGAAACCAAAAAAGGAAACGATATGGCTGGCACTGAAGAATAAACTAGGCCGTACCTCCACTTATGAAGCTAAAAAATAAAATAAAAATTCTCACAATCTAGAAGCTCTTTTGAGGAAAGATATTATGAACAAAGCAAAAAGGTATGAATTATGATGACAACAGAGCTGTAGTGTCTCTACAAGAATTTCAAGTAGTGTGTTTTAGCTTAAGAATAGCATAAGTAGTTTTATTATTTCATTAACATTCATTGGTAAGAGGTAAGAGTTTAATTTTATGAAAAGAGAGTGGATGCACTTCAGAGAATAAAGTGCACACAATGGTTGACGTGAAAATCTTTTATTGAAATTGCGATCAAATCAAATAAATATACAACAAAATATAATTTATAGTATAGTCTTAACGTACTGTTGATTTTTTTTTATTAATGATTTGTATTTTATTCTCTAAAGTATACTTTCATCGTTTTAGATGAGTAAAAAAAACTCTGTATAATTTAAATTCTTTAATGTCACATTATTTTTTTTATCGACAAAGAAAATACCATTATATTTATGATACTGGGGATACCAAAATTCATTTACAAGTAAGTTTAAGAACCCTTACATGCAAACGAAAAACTTCCCCTAAGCCACATCATATTGTTAATTGGTTTTGAAATAAGATAAATCAACCATGTAAAACGACTAACAACCAACTCAGTGGATAATCCTTTTCAAAAGATTTGCTAGGGGAATGGATTATGTTCCCCGGCCAATATGAATTCTTAGTCTGGTAGTCGTGTGATTGCTTAAAGTTATACTACTAAGTATTAAAACAATCAAAGAAGTAGGGTAAATGCATGGCTGGAATGCAAAAGAAAGATGGTAAATGGCTAAATTTATAAGAAAATTTGCAAAATGGTTGAACTGTAAATAAAGTTGTAAATGATAAAAAAAATGATTGAGAAAGATTATTTTGTATCAATGGTGGAGGACTTGTTCTACATTAGATTTTTTTTCTATTTATACTCTGCATACATCAAGCACTAGCCCATTGCGCCAAACATCCACTTTGCGTACATCTTTATTCATTGTTTTATCAAGGAATATTGTCAATGAAGAAAAATATGCTATGGGATGCCTTATTTATTCTAGAAATTTAGATGAAGTATATTGTTTTAGTTGTTAGTTATTATATTCAAAGTAAAGGGCATTAGTCTAGTATAGTAAATGAAGGAACTAGAGATTGAAAAATCTGGGTTCCATGCTCAAAACATGAAATAGATGTTAAAAAGGGTACGTGGCCACACACCACATAAGCAATACAAATTAGTAAATAGGCAAATTACGATTTGCCACTTGAGAGAACTTATAAAGCGGATGGTTTATCAATAAAAAAAATTAAAGTGGATGTTTTATCAAAATAATTGTGAAAGAATAAAATTGTCTATTTTGTTGATATATAGATTTTTTTTTTACTGGATTGATATATAGATATAGATATTAGAACAATTTAGAAGAAATAATGGAAAAGAAGATAGTTTCCTGTTAGAAAACAGAAAGAAAAATATCATTAATTCTGTTAATAATTTTGTTTTAAAAGGGATAAAGCTATCCAAGTATAAAATCATTATGCAAGTATAAAATCATAATAATACATCGACACCCTTATTTATTGACCTTAATTTTGTTAATGCAAGTTTGAAAACTTATACGTTGTGTAACGATTATTATTTTTTTTTATTGGAATATAAACTATGATAGGAGGAATTATAATCGCTCAAAACTATATTTAACCAATTGAAATAAATTCTCTTTGATTGTGTAATATTTCAGTTAAAAGCATTTTTATTTGTCCAAATCATTGAGAAAAGTACGAAAAAAAACTGGAAATAAAAAAGTCATACACTATTCAAGATATTTTGATTATGCAGTAAATATTATAATAAGTCCATCAACATGGGTACAGTACATTTTGAATTTTTGATAGTTTGTTCTGTAGGCAAAGATTTTGCTTTATAAGTTTTTATGAAAAAGAAGAAAAAAAAAAACGCATATCCTATAAATTGCTTATAAAACCCGAATGCATTAATTACTTACTTTCAATCATGCGACAAAACACACTTATATGGTGATCTCCATTATTCTACTTTCCCCTATAAAATTTCTATGCTTATATTTTTCCTATCCCATTACTTTCATTAACAACTAATTTATTGGATCATCTAACTTTTTTGAAATATTTTTATTTTTTAATAATATTAATTTTACAAGAAAAATCTATAGTCATACTTGTATAGTTTCACGTGAAGTTAGTTTGTCTCCCATTAACAATGTTAGAAAGCTTTACACTTCTCTTTCTTCTATTTCTTGCCCTTTCGTACGAAATGGCATTGAGATGCCACATGAACCTTGGAATTGGAATATGATAGACAGCACTATACCTAGTGTTTAGGTGTCAATTATATTTTGTGCAGGTTTTATTGTCCTTCTACCATATATGGAGCTGGTGCCCAATACCTACGTATGATAGAACCTCGCTATTTAAAGGACAAATTGCATTGGAATTGATCGACTTTTCAATTTTATGTCAAAGCATGTTTTGAAAACGGACAAATGACCACAATCATGAGTGCAGACCGGAAACTTTTGCTTAGGAAATGAAAGAAATTTCGTTCATAATGGAACCATATCAAGGAAATCTTCTCAGAAATCCAAAACCGTTGCAGACTTAATGATATTGGAAATGTTACAACTGTACATGGTTAATTTTATTATATTTTGAAAATCGATGCCCCTTTTTATAGCGTGTATGATGGAGTATAATTAAATGGAATGAAAGTGAATTTAGATGAAAATTTTGAAATAAAATAAAGTATCAAACTCTGAGTTTCACCAATTTAACTCACTTTTTTGCTTTATTTACTGCAAATAAACATATAAATGACTTATTTGTCTTTTCAATATAATATTAATTATTATTTTTCACTAATATCTCTATTAAGTGTATTTTAATTTTTCATTATAATATCAATAATAAAATTAATTTTATAAAATCACTATTATCTTTTATCTATTTATTAATGTTCTTAGTATATAAAAGAATCGAATATCACATTTACTTTAAAAGAAAATAGATATATTTTTTTACTGTTACTTTATCAATCATATTATATCACTTAAAAATAGTTACATTTTTCCTTACTACTAATATTTCTTTATCTAGGTGTGAAAACATATAATTAAGGTACCACAAATCACTTTTGTTATATACGTGTGTAAAGGTCAAATAAACTAAGCAAAACTTAATATTATACTGTATTTAACCGTTTCTATTAAATCCATGTTTACATTAAAATATGATACTTACTTAACTTATCAACCAATCCAAAAGAAATCAGACACCTGACATTTTACCTAATGTACAAAATCAAAAGTTAGGCAGTAACGCATAAGACATGACATAGTTAATTTGCAGAGCACACAGAACAATTTCCCCTACAATTTACAACCAGCAACACCCAGTACTCACATAGTCACATCCCCCCCCACCCATGAGAGTTTTTGTTTCATATACGCTTGGCGTATCTAGCTAGTAAGAACGATTTTTTCTCAGGAGAATAAAATTAAATTTATACTATATGAGATCTTTTATTAAATGTCAAAAAAATTGGCCAAATGGTCATTTAAAAGAAAAATATGACATTTAAAAAAATCTCACATGACTAGCGTATTTTGATCTTAACTCTTTTAATAAAAATTAGTAGTTTCATATAAGGGATGTTCATGAGATGAGACGAACTTACTTTAGTTTCTCGTTATTTGCATTGCCATTTATAAAAGTTGCGATAAAAAATTTATTATTAAATATTTGTTTAAACCAAAGTGGTTATAATTTTATAGTATATTAAATAAAAAAATTAACTTAAATTATGATTAATTATAACTATAATAAGAATATTATAACTGAGATCTCGATGTTCAAAATAAAGGAACACAAGCATCCTGATTCCTGCACGTATAAATATTGTAAACCTAGATTTGTGAAATCAAGTAATCAAGTAAGCACTGATCAATCCATCACTATAAGAGCACAAAACAAAAATTAGACATATTCCAATCCCTTCACTACCACTCATGCAGTATATACTAAAAAATACAACACATACACCGGCAAGAATAATGACACGTTTCCTTAAAACACCATACCATACATAGTGAAGAAAACCATACCATGATTGTAGCTGTTAAATATTCACACACTAAAAACCCAGGGAATGGGAGAAAACCAAGTAAAAACAAAAAAAATATGAACAACAGAAATTACTTTACTCGAACTCCTACATAAACAATCATTTTCCTAGAAACCGCTAGCTTGTAGAGAACCTTAGTTGGAACATATATACAAGCTAAAGTCGGAGTGTGGCAGAGCCATGATTTATTGGAGAAATAATTCATTGCGCATAAGCAATGTGAAATCACAATACAAAACATTTAAACCAACAAAATTTTTGCACTGCAAAGAGTACGTCAAGAAGATTACCTGACAAAGCACAAATAGGGCAAAACCTGAAAGACCAGTATCCAAAATGCATATCCTTACGTGTAACAGAGAAGAGTGAAGAAAAATCACAAAAACTAAAAGCATAACCACGTGCTTAAATTTTTCAAATGGAACTAAAAGAGCCTCAGAACATGACAAAATGAAGACATATATCATAATAGAACACAGGCAGCAACAAAGTAAAGGGGGGCACAACCAAATTGTTCACAGAACATGACTCCTGTGTACTTAAATGTGAGCAATTCAAGAGTAGTGTACCCACCAGCACAGACATCTACCTTAATGTACCAACATAATTATACCAACCATGTAAAACTTGTATCAACTGATAGTTTCCCAGGCAAATAATGAAAAATTAGTTACCCAATCATTCACAGTGGAGAAGAAAACAACTGATAGTGCTAAAGGTGTTCACATATTTACATATGCCCCCAAATCCCACAAAGGAAAAACAAATTGCCAGCACAAAACAAGCTAAACCTCTCACAGCTGATATCAACATTCTAAATGCCTGCTCTAGGGCACAAACAAATTGTTCAAAGTTCAAACACATCCCTTAAATGGAATTAACTGAAGACAGGGTATTTGATTCTACATCAGTGGAACAGTAAAGTAAATAATTACTTTTTCATTGACATGATAGGAAGTGTTGGAAGTGTTGGACAGATCAGCATTATGATTTATGATTCAAGAAATCTCACAACACCATAAAAAATGACTGGTACAAATATTTGATTGCATTCTCCATATTATTAGTCTATTAATGAATTATCATAGCATGCCACAACACAAGCAATCCTATGCTTCATGGAATTTTCATGAGTAGAATATGTAAGCATCATAGCATACACAAGACAAACAAGATATATATAAAAAATTGTATTGCAATCCACATGACACAATCGTCCTATATATAAAATATATTCAGACAGCTAAAAGGGGGCAGCATGTGCAGGAAAAGATAATCTAAATATGCAATGAATAGAGACAATCATTCATTTGTTTATCAATGGTCGGAAATGGTATCTAAGAATCTAGCAAAAAAAACAAGTGACACATATCTGCAGCTTCTCCGACAATAAAGCATATAAAAGCTGAGAATGTAACCCCCACATCGACTTATCCTGATAAGAAGAAATAACATACAAGGAAAATTCTAGGATATGAACATGCTGTATTATAATATTGCAAATACTACTATTAGAATCTTTTAAAAAGAAAGGAATGGTATTTTAAATCTAAATGGGTCTAGATTGCAAATCAAATAAATGTGACACCAATTTAAATGAAAACTAAGCTGCACATGTTGGTAGTTGAAGCTTAGCATAGCACTATTACGCACCAAAATCGAGCAACAGAAGAATTAAACAGCTTTAATTTTGGCAATACACTGGAAAAGCGAGTGTTATTGTTAGAAGATGAAAGGTTCGGTAATTGTTATTGCCTGAACTCCAAATTCCAAACAAAGAACAAAAGGAAACAGGAGTACATTAAGTTTTCATGAATACAGAAACTTTCCAGGTTTATCACGCAACAGAGATTACCAAAACGACAGACATACAATGATGGTGACGTTACAACAACTTTTAATGCTCAAGTCTAACACAGCAGCTACTTGTAAAATCAACATTTATTTATTCCACAATATTTAAACAAACTGAGCTAGCTATTACAAAGTCGCAATTTAATATTAGCATATAGAACAAAGGGAATTAAATAGTGTTTAATGTCTATTCAGAAAAATGGAAGCATTCCAAAATACCGAGTAAATCATGGTGAAAAATACATCTGGCACACAAGGGAGTGAACGCACATCAATAACAATTATCATTAGATATTAACATTTATAAACTCATCTTTATCATATGATTTATACTCTAGCAATTGATTGTGGGTATATTACTCTAGATTTCACCTTTGGCAAATTTAAATATAAAATAATGAAATAAAGGGAAGTAAAATGCAAAACAAAATGCATTTGCTTGAAAAGAAAAGTTGATATGATTGTTGCAAGCTTGCAATCAATAATGTTAAATAAAATTAAAATTTAAAATAATGAACCAAGTAAAATAAGATTTATCCACCTTTGCTTTCTATTTTGAGTTAATAATTTTAGTACATAAGAAACTATTTCTTGAACAGTTAGAAGATAGTGATGCTTCCTTGTCACTGATGATCTTATGCAATGACAAGGGCAAGATTGGGGCGAGAGAAAAAATAGAAACTAAAATCAAGTTGAAAAATGGCAGAAAGAAAAGAGTGACATATGCAATAAAGATACAAAGTCTAGAAGAAAATTTAAAGATTTTTAAACTACAAGGTACGTCATCAGCCTCTCCAAGCTCATCTACTAATATCTTGCACTCGGAAAGACACACTTTCAGTTCAATTCATTGGATTACCATATGCTGAAGAACCCCCTAATAAGCCTCCACCCGAAGCTGCATAAACATCATTAGGATCCATCATTGGAGAGGAAGATGAAACCCCATATCTTCCAGCACCACCACTTCCACCATTCCCACCACCCAAATGCAACTCAGATAGGTTAGGATACACATTCCTATTCTCCGCACCTTGATCATAGAGAAACCCTTTGAATTCGTGGCCACCAATCTTCACCACAGCCTGATACGCATACTCATCTTGCCCATCGTCCACCGCCGTCACTCTTACACACTTGAAAACCGCGGGTGCACGTACTTGCCCCGGTAATGACTCTTTGAACCCCGCATCTGCACACAATTCAACCATACACATCACAATTAAACCAACCTAAATATCCTTTCTAGTCCCGAACCCCCATGTCAATGCACCAACCGAAAGAAGTTAATGCATGAGTTTATATTTTTATATATTGTTAACCATGTTAATGGTACCGATTATCAGGCTTTGCCGATGAGTATTTTTCATCCAGAGGTCTCGAACCGAATGTGTATTCATGCAAAGGAGAGTAATTGTTATGAAAGGAAAGCACAAACCTTGATGGCTAGAGCTAGTGTCAAAGCTTCTAGGAGGGGTGGTGTTAGAAGTGGATGTGTGAGAGGTTGTTGTGGTTTGTGAAGCAATGAGCCTAGGTTTTTTAGTGCCGGAAGTGGAGCCACTAGAGCCGGCAACGGGTGCCGCGGTGGCCGACGTCATGAGCTGGCGCTCTCTCCGGCGTGCGGCGGGGACCCAAGTGCTCTTAACATGGGTAGGGCAATCAAAGCCTCGGCTTTTGCAACAAGTTCTGCACCTTCTATTGGTACAATCTTTCTTTGCCTGGTTTCCACAATCTTGGCACGTTGTTCCTCCACTACTGGTTCCAGAAGCAGTTACCCCGCCACTGTTCTGAACCAAATTCCCCGAACTGGTGTTACTATTATGGTCGAGAAGACCCTGCTGCTGCTTCTTTATGTAGTTGCTTTGATGATGTTGTTGGTCTTGCCAAAACTGAATTCCCCCGCCACGTGTCCTATTTCCGAGGATGATGTTGTCGGATTCGAGGCACGGCGTGGCGGCGAGGAGGGGGATGACGCCAACACCGAGTGCAGTAGCGGGGTTGAGTGAATCCGCCATGACGGCGGGGTCGTGCGGCGACGGTTGCTGGTGGTGGTGGTGGTGGTGGTGAGGGTGGAAGGAAGAAGCTGGTGCCACCACGAACATCCCCATTTCAGGGTAATTGATTGACCTAGTTGCGGTGGACCACATTCCGGCGGTGGGTCCGGTGGCGGCTGCGGCGGCAGCGGGACCCGCATTGAAGCCGAGGGAGAGGTCGTCGACGGGGACAGCGCGGCCACCACCACCACCACCACCGGAGGAAGCTGTCGTTGCCCAGTCCGCAAAGGCACCAGAATCTGAAGGTAACCTCCTTGTAGTAGCCACAACTGAAAATCCTTGATTACTTCTCAAATCAAGAGACAAACTAAACACAATATATAGTTTGCCTTCTGTTAATATTAATAAAAATAAAAATAAAAAGTGGAGTGTATATTAGGTGGATAGACAGAACTAACTGTAGAACTATAGAAGCATAGATCTTCTATTGTCTAAGTGGTGGTGCATATATATTATTAGTGTGAGGGTGTATCTAATGTGGGTGTTATTCGTCTTGGTGTGGGGTCTTGTGGCAGGGAAAGAATTTTTTGTTGGCGGAGGAAAAGAAAAGAGAGAAAGAAGTTTTTTTCTCTTTTGATGGAGTTTGTTGTTGAGCTGAGATCTTGTTGTGCTGTTAGGGTGAGGGGGGGAGTGGAGTTGAGTGGACTGAGATTTTGCTCTCTCTCTCTGAAAAGGAAAGGAAAACGAACAACTTCTCTGCTTCTTCTTCTGTTTCTGCTTCTTCTGCTGCTGCTATTGTGGCTACTACTACTGTCACTTTGGCTTTTTTCCACAGGAAGGAAAAAGTTTTGGTTTCTGAATAAGAGAGAGAGAGAGAGAGAGAGAGAGAAAATCAGCTTCTGAAAGGGTCCAGCCAGCAGAAGAGTCCAGAGTGAGCAGTGAATGAGAAAATGCAATAACGACTTCTTACTTACTGTGCCTCTCTTTTCTCTCTCTCTCTCTCTATATTTTTTTCTTTCTCTCCTTTGCTTTGTTTCTCTCTCTCTTCATATCATCATCATCTTCTTCTTTCTTCCTTCACAAATGTCTCCCATTTATCTCTCAAAGAAACTATAGTCCTTTCTTTTTCTTGGCTCTTACTTTGGCTTCCTATGGAAAGTGAAAACTGAAATGGGTTCTTCTTCTCTTCTCTAATCTCTCTTTATTTTATTTCCCACACACTCTTCGCTTCTCTCTCTCCAATTATCAGGCTCTTATAATAAGTAGTAGAAAGAGAGAAGAAGGGAATGAGAGCTTAAAGACTTTTGTTCTCTAGTTTTTGTAATTTTATGGACCCTCTATGAAACTCACTTGACGCCACTCATTACTTGTGGGCTCGGCGCGTGATCCTCACTCTCCGCGCGTAGTGCAATTTCTCATCCCAGATTACATACACTAACACCAGCACTCATTTACGTCTCAATCCCCCACACGGAACGGCGCGTGCACGCAACTACGCTCTGTGGCACGCATGTAATTGGAACGTTGTTTATTTTTTAGAATAAAATTAAACCATGTTGTTGAGTAGCACTCAGCTATATACTGTAGTCTATAATCCAAGGTGTCATCCATATCTTTTCCTTTTTTCCTAAGATAGTCCTTCCTTCCAACCCCATGCTATGAATTTCTTTTCTTTAGATCGTCTTTGTCAGATATCAATTTATTGAGTGAGTGGGTCTCTGAATTACACACAAAAGCTTTTCTCTGATTTTTTTCATGTTGCAATTTATGCGCATATGCTCACATGGCAGTTAATCGAACTTAAGCTTTTGCTTAGTGATTTAGGTATTGTTTTTTATGGTTCTGGCAAAATGGTTGAAGATTAGGGTGCTAAGTTTATGTGTATATATTTCAATAAGCTTTTGCTTATCAATTAACTACATAAATTACTTTAAAATACTTTTGGTTTTGTTATTTGTACCTCACATTATTGTCACTAGACAATAGATTGTAGCTGGACTTTGGCACTTCTTCAGCTGGAGTTTAGCTTTCTTATGTAGCTTCCTCCAGTAATCCAAATATACCTATAGAAGTCTTTTGTTTGGGTGGATTGTTTTGGTTTTCGAAGGTGTAGTAGTGATACAGATAAAGTTAAGTTCAATATGTAAACATATAGTATTTGGTTAATTTTTTATTTTATTTTTCGAGTTATCATCATACTTCTATAATGTAAATTCATTTCTCCTAATTAATACTTAATATATATTTTTCACAAGTGAGACTTAAAATATACTATAACATATTATCTTTGCTTGAATTAATTTGCTGCTGGTTTTAGGAGGGGAAGACATAATCCCAATGTTGGACCTTTCAGTTTAGTAGGAAAAATCGGTGAAAAAATAATTAATGAATGTTTTAAATGAATAAAAACTAAAAATATGAACTTTTCTAGAAACTAATTGGAAAAAGCTACTTTAAAAGAAAATGTAAAATATAAGTACAAAATATTAAGTAAAAAACATACTCGATTTTTTTTACTAAAAATTAAAAAATTGTTAGATATAAATCAAATAATTTTGTTTCTTATTAATTACCAACTATGAAATGCAATACATAATATTAAACTCAGGTAATGAACAACTTTGTATTTACATCATTTCATTATATTCAAATTTAAATTTTAATATTATTTTTTTAAAAAAAGTATTATATTTGATCGTATAAAAAAGTTTTGAGTAACAATTCATCCTTCTATACTTTTTCTCAAAGTGTTATATATTTTTTTTGTGCAAGCTTAATTTTTAATGATTTATCAATATAACAAAATACTAGAATATATCGGAATTAATCTAATTTCTTCAATTTCTTCTTCTTGCATGGGAGGAAATAGAGTGTTTCGGTTACTTCAAGTCATCAACATTTGTGGTGGTATATGGCAGTTTTTGCAACAGACAGCTTGGAAAGCTTTTGCTAAATAATTTTGCTGGTTTGGTTTTTTCTTAAACATAAGCAGTTCCGAAGTTGTCTTTCTACAGACCTTTCATAGAAGACATAAAATTAATATTTTTATTTTTATATTTACTAAAATGGAAAGATGAAGTACAAAACTAGAGCAGTGGAAATTCCTCTGCTTGAAATAAAATGCATCTTTCAAATTTGAAGAAGTTTCATCTCCCGTAGACAAAAAGAATATCTCATGAGTTACGATGTTGTGAATTTTTCTTAACATAGTCAGATTCATGAAATATTACGAAACACACAAATTGATCATTAGATGTAAATTCAGACTGGACCATACAATAGTTGGGCAGAACGGGCTTTATATAAATAAATCAATCCAACTCAATTTTATAAGAGTTGAGGTGAGATATGTACGTTTAACTTCTTTTACTGTCATTTTTTTTCATGATTAAAAGTTGTGTGGATTGATGTAAAATAATTTTATATTTTTAATTAATTTTAAATTATGATTATACAAGATTATCTCATATTAATAGCGGAGATGTAAAATTTATTACACTCTCAATACAAGTGCTAGCTATTTTCTTTTTTAATAATAATTTTTGAATAATACTATAAAACTATCTTTACAATAAATATATATAGATCAAGTTTATTAACAAATTAATATTTAATGGCTGAATTTGTATAACCTTAATTAAAATATATAGTTTTAGTTGATGTTGAAGGATAATTGAGTTATATTCCTTAGTTTTACCGTCTATCTTAGATCTATTTTCTGTAGTATGTATTAGGTTCTTAACGTTAATTAGTTAGCTTTATGTTTTTACTATTATTTTTCTTCTGGTCTGTTAAGCCACAAAAAAAAAACGTGAGTGTACTTCGTTGTGCTGTTAATCAAGCAAAGTATCCTATCCATATAAACTAGTTTTAAAGCCTATTCAAAAACAGACTTTTCTTGTGGTTCATAGCACCCTTTGTACCTCAACTATATATATATATATATATATATATATATATATATATATATATATATATATAT